>PVIH01006024.1:0-116271 GCA_004025045.1 Sigmodon hispidus
TTTTCCTTCCCATTCTCCTCTTCTTTTATGGACTTTTCCAAGTTACTTCTATATATTTTAATATACTTTTCTGAAATTAAAATATAATTACACCATTTTCTCCCTTTCCATTCCTCTCTCCACCCCTTCCCACTGTTTTCATACCATGTATTTCCTCAAATATAACTATAAACACATACACACATACTTCCCAGTCTATACAATGTTTCCTATATATGTTATATATACGAATGTATATATGAATATATATGAGATATCAGGGCTGGCCACTTGGTGCTGAATAATCAATTTTGGAGCTCTTCCTGGGGAAGACTATTTTCCCCACACTCCTCATCAAAAAAGTCAATAGACAGAGACCTGAAAGCCATAGCCAGCAAAAATGCAGTGATCATGCCATACTCAATGCCAACTGATACTCCCACAGCACAACCCCTGCACCTAAGGCTCAGGAATCTTATTCAGAAGAAGTTTGGGAAGACAAAGAGAGACAAAGATACAGGAAGTTTTCTGTAAGATTTCAACTTCTAGAGATGCCAAAGAAGCTATGCCTATGAAGTCTCATCAACATGGCTGTCTACATGAGATCTGAATAAGAATGACACCAACATACATGTTAACAGCATAAGGGGAATTCATTCTTCTTCTTAATTTTAGAACACACTAAACTCTGCCTCATGGGACTATAACTTTAGAACTCTGCTAGTACCCCACTTTGTCTGTTCCCCATTTCATTTCAGTATGAAGTCATACCTTACAAAGGTTATTAATTCTTTCCTTATATCATGAGTGAAAAAAAACTGGGGGATGGTCATGTTCCTCAGTTGGTAGAGTACTTGCTTAACATAAATGCAGCTGATTCTGAACATTAGTATAATCAAAATCAAAAATGGTTGCACAGACCTATAATTCTACCACCCAGGAAACAGGGGCAGAATGCTTGAGATCCTGTCTTGAAGACAAGGCAAAACACAAAGTTGGAACTCTGTGATATTAACCCAGTGGGTCATCCTCAGTCCTGTAAATGCCACCACTTACATCTACACCGAAGAGGAAATTCTGGCAACAGTGAAAGACATTTTTAGTTGCCTCAACTTGAAGAAGAAGGATGTACTTATAGGCCAGGGTGCTGCTTAGTCCTATTGCAAGGTGGAAGACCAGACCCACAACAAAGTCATCTAGCTCCAGATGCCAATAGAAAGGGGTTAAGACATTATATGCTTTGATTAAACCAACCATCACCATGAAGTCATCTAATTAATTCTTACATAGCTCTGCATCCTTGTTCCTCAGAATACTGCTTGACATATGACCTTTGTGAGCCTTTGCTTCTTAACTTGTCATTGGCAGTCACATGGTGTTAGTGATTTTCATAGAAAAAATAATGTGTTACTGACAATGGAGCTAGAATTCTTCTTAGGGACAATTAAAAACTGTTCCCCTTGCTTGGTCTTTGCTAGAGGCAGCATGGAGCTACCACTACTTTGTGCTATGTAATGCCTTAATGGTTTTGACATTCATCATTTGAACCTTGACATATGGAATCAAGACATACAGGAAATGGTTTGTATCCTGAGGGCCCATAGTTCGGGAGGATTCTACCAAACGTTCTTGTAAACTGGTAATGCGATTACTCTATACCCACGTTAGGGCCCCTAAGAGAGAGGGTAGGCTCTTTATTGTAACTAAGCTGATAAGGGTTTCTGGGATTGAAGGAAGGACTATATGGGAGAGACATGACAAGCCAGCCTGCTGTGTGGCCAGCCACCCCTCTAGTTCTAGATTTTTACCAAAGAAGTCATGTTTGTGTCCTGCTCCTTACAGGCATTCAGAAGTTAAGTCTACCTGTGTCACATAAGAGAAGAAAGAGGAAAAGGATGAAAAGAAGAAAATATTACCAGAAGCTCCACCCAATTTTGAAGGACCAGCCTAGTTGAAGTGGCCCATGTCACAGGAGCATGTTTATAAGATATTTCCAAAAACCATAAATCCTCAAATATCAGACCCTTCTATTAACTTTGAGGACTGTAGGCTGTCATGACTCTACACTATAAATAAATCAATCAATCTATCAATCTATCTATCTATTTAAATGTACTTATCTACCTATTTATCTCTATTTATCATATCTCCCCTCTGTGTGTGTGCATGTATACATATAATTATTTTTAAACTTGAATTACTCTATAATAGGGTAGAGAGAAACTCTGAGGCATGATTTCCTATATCATCTTGAAGGAAACTCCCTATGAAGACTTAATTTTTTATTCACATTTTCTCTAATTACAGAGATGATGGATACTCATTGTGCAAAGTCTGAGGAAATAAAATTATAAAACCTCATCACTCTGAGATAACAATGGTTAATATTTTAGCATATTTCTTTTAAACCTTGGACTCTAAGCTTCACACACACACATGTACTTACAGGCCAATTCCTCATATGTATTCAGTTTGCTCTGCAGCTTTTATCACCAATTGCTGGCTCTTCATGAATTCTAAATACAGTACTGGTTGATTATAGAAAATTCTAAAACACAAGAAAGGTATATCTTTTTTTAATCCTTCTATCTATTGATAGCTGACTGTGAAGAATAAAGTGTTCCCTTTATTCTGTGCATTCTAAAGTTTGGGAGAATAAGGCCTAGAATACTGCTTTTTAAATATAATATTGCGAATTTTTCAAGATAATAAAAAAACGTAGTTTTCTTGTGTGTGTGTGTGCATGTATATATGTGTGTGAGAAAAAGACAGAATAGAACACAGCTCTCTTACTAAAATAAGTTTTTTTCTCTATCAAAATCAGAACATATAACAATATATTTTGTGATTTTTTTAAGTCTTTGAAAATGAACTCAACTATCAATAAGAACATGTCACATAGGTGAGGTTGTGGAAGCTCAGAACTCTGGAGAGCAGGGTTAGAGGAGTACAAGATGGAGACCAGCCTAGGTCACATAGCAAAATGAAAAAAAAAGAAGAAAATAGAGATGATCAGAAAGAAGGGAAAGAGATGGGAGAGTAAAAGAGAAGCATGAAAGAGTACAAGAGTGGGAAGGGTACAGGAGAGCAGCAAAACGGCCCTGGGAAGGGGTCAGAGTGCTCTCCACATGGCATTGTAAGCACATCAGTCAAGAACTGTATGCCTGCATGCCTTACACCTTCCCCGTCTTTGACAACTTAAAAAATAATGTTCACATCTTACAACTGACCTTAAGAAATTTACCTTTGTGCTAAGAAATTTTGGTTGCTATATTTATTTCTGGTAGATGGCTTTTTAAAACCTTCTTTAATAGTTAGTTATCTTTTATCAAAAGAAATTTTGACTTAAACACATTGCCTTCATTTCTGTTTTGTCTGATATATTAATACGGCCCTGCACACTGCTCTTTGTTTATCCAATTAAATTTTTAATGAACATTTAATTTATACCTTTTTTGGCCCTTTGCAGATAAGTCATGTTTTGAGATTATAATGGAATTTTATTTCATTTTCATCCTTTTCCTTTTTCTCATTTATAATACATATGGAGTTGTTTTATCATCCTTTAATGTTTTTCTGCTCTTAGCTTTGGGTCTTGTTACATAGGATATGTGAGGATCTTCCTGTTTTTATCTGCGTTTTTTCAATTGTATTTTTGTTAATGATTTTATTAATGATTGGATTCATGTTTTCACAAACATGGTTAATTAGCAACTGCACTGAGCTGCATGAAACAGAACATTGTTCATATTGGCCATACAGGGCCAGGACTTGGTGTTCTCATATCACAGGAAGTGAAGTCATAGGTCCCAAGGGTCACATCAAGTCGCCAAGCACGTCTTTGGCCCCTGCTCTGTCATCATAATCTTAAAAAGATGATCCCATGGGGTGAGGATGTGCTCAGTGTTCCAGATGAGGCTGCCCCTGCAACCTCTGTCCCTATCCCTGAAAAATGAGGAGGAGGGGGAGAAAACAAGAAGGGTAAAGCTATTGCTGTCTATAAAACTCACTGAGAACGTTCCATCCAATTTCTTGCCAAAAATTTCCAGAGCCATCTCTAGTTGCAAGAAAGCTAGAAAATGTTTGTTTATTTGAACCTCCATTTAATACCCTCTATATCTTATATTCTATTGTTTGTTATCCCAAGAAGTTTTCTACCATGCATACCTCAATTTTTCTTAGGAAGGATAAAAGAGTTTATGTCAGCCAAATGATTAGGAATCGCATAAGAGCTTTCCTAAGACTAGGAAGGTTCCTGGCATGAAGGGAAATGGACATGGCGTCCAACCTGTAGCCGAAGATGTATTGGTCCTGATGGCATTAGAATAGGAAAAGAGGCTTCCTCTCGGTTGAGACCACTGCTGAGTCTAACAGGATCATTGGTTGGTCACACACACAAGAGTATAAGAGAGGTGTAAATTGACTGCTGAATTGTTTATAAAATAAGAATGCAAAGTGGGGTGAGTACGGAGGTCAAGGAAGTAACAGAATAGGTGGATGTAGGAGGATTTGGAAGAGGTGATGAGTTTGATCAAAAACACCGTATGAAACTCTCGAAGACTTAATTTAAGTTTCTGTTAGAGGTTGTCAAAGCTAAGAGTGAGACAATGTATGCTGTCTTTCCAAGACCTACTTAGGAGTCCTCTAATGCATTAACTTATCTTAATGTTTAATGCTCATGAAGTCAAATACATTAGACAACATTTTTATTAGCAAAACAAATTATACTCTTAGATTCTATAGCATCTCTTAGTTGAGTTAAAAATCACATTTGGATCTTAAAACATTTACAGACATTTTATTTTTAATTACTGATTTTTATTTAATTACAGTAATTTTAGTTACTGATTTTCATGTCAAACTCCTTACATTTTGAATTTTTTAAAAATTATCTAAAGTGTGTGGTCAGCCAACTTTGAAAAATATGTTTATTTCAGTGGTATATACTCCGTAATGGACTTGTCTTGTATTAAACAATCTCATGCTTGTGGGGCTCATCTGAAATCAGCTGTCATTACCAAAAGTACCCCCCAAACCCAAAAATTTACTTAAGTCACTAATTACTTTATAGCCAAAAAGCAACTTGCTCCCCTAGCCCCCAAACACACACACACACACACACACACACACACACACACACACACACACACACAACTTCTACAGCAAAAGGGAAGTCCAATTTATTCTGTTTATACATACAAAGGGTATATAAAAAGGAGCCACACTACATAGCACTACTACACGGGTCTTTGAAAATATCTTTCTCAATATTTCTTTTTCATTAAACTTTACCCCTTATGGACGGCAGGTCTCCTTCTTTGTTCTGCCCACACTGGGGCTCTCCATGAATATCTGTCTGTCTTTCAGTTTTGTTTCTCTTTCCTCTCCACACACTGAAAATCTGTCCATCTACCTTTTACTTTCACTTTATCTTAATTTAATCTTCTTAGAATCTAGCTTATAGCATAGCCGTAGACAGCCCTCATTACCATACAGGCCTGCAAAATAAGATACAACAACCTGAAATTTCTCTCATGGTGCCTCTTTAAAATCAAATCCTCTCCTCCCCTAACTCACCATAACCATAATCTGTTCTCAGTCCTTATACTTTTGGTCCTTTCAGAATTCCATATAAATGGATTCATAGGGAACTTATCTACGTGGGTCTGACTTTTTAATATGCATAACGGACTTCAGATTTTCCTATGGTACCGTACACATGCAAAGTTTGTCTGTTTATTTCTGTTTACAAACTCATTGGATGGATATAACAGTATGTTTATTACCAAATGAAATAGGTAAAATTCTATTTTCAAAAATTGTTCATGGAGAGAGAGGGAGGGAGAAAGGGAGGGAGAGAAGGAGGGAGGGAGGGAGGGAGAGAAGGAGGGAGGGAGGGAAAGAAAGGGCCTAGAGTTGGGTTGAAGTTGTTGAAGATCTGGGAGGAACTGGAGGAGGGGAAACCAGTGAATAAAAGTAATTTATATATACATATATATATACATAAATATAAATTGTGTGTGTGTGTGTGTGTGTGAATGCTGCAAGTCCTGAACCAAGTTCAAAGACCTGACAACCAGCAGAGTAGATGGGCATGAACAGGAGACAAGCACCCAGCTTAATCAAAGAGAGAACATTGCCTTTCGTCCACCTTTCTGATCCACTGAGGCCCATTTATGTCAATCTTCTCTCCTTGATTTATTCAGATGCTAACCTCTTCTGGAAACATTCTCACAGATACACCAAGAAATAATGCTTAAGCAACTGTCGTGGCATCTTGTAGCCCAGCCTAATGATGTAAGAGTAATAATAACATAATTAATATTAATTTATCCTTTTAAAGCCCACTTTCTAATTCTCAATTTTGATGGCTTGTATGTGCTATATTCTATTAGTCAGTATGCCTGAATATGTGCTTCAGGTGTCTTTCATTTTTCCTGGTACTATTATATTTTCAATGGCATGGCTCTCTTAACTTTATTAACATTATCACTGCACTTCATTTTGATTCCCCTTTCATTTTCCTCATTTCCAGAAAGGATTCATAGATATTTATCTTATGTTTTCATATATTCTAAAATAAACAAAAAAAATTTAAAAAATTATGAAATCTGTTAGATCTATCAAAAGTAAAAATAGGAAATATCAGAATTTGTAAAATCCATTTAAATACTTAGAGGAAACTCCATACCATTATTTTTTAAAATATATACACACTTAGAATTTGCATGGTTGGAGCATATGGAAGCTCTGTTTTAATTTTTTTGAAGTGCATAAAAGAGTTCCCATTTCCCCACACTCTTGCCAGCATTTGATGTGGTTCTGCTTATAAAAACCAGACTAACGAGTGTGAGGAGCAGCCCAGCACACTCTAATTTGCACCTTCCTGATGATTCTGGGTAAGCATTTTCTCAGAAAATCATTGGCTATTGGTTGGTCACCTTGTAGAAAAGTCTGTACAATTCCTTATTTTTATAAAGTCTGTCCTTATTTTTATAGCTTGATTTATTTGGGGGAGTTTCTTGCCTTTCCTCCAGGAAAGTCAGCAGCACGAATGTTTAAAAGTCTTTGTACAAATTCCTCAGCCCCCTACCCCTTTCTTTTCAGATTTTCCTCATCATTCTTCAGAACAGTTTGGTTCTATTATTATATTTGCTAGTTCTTATTCTAGAATTTATATCATTCTATTGAGAACAAATAATGATTGATTTTTAAAACTGTATATATTATATATTTGTAAATTTTCTTTTAGTTATTTATCTTTCTAGGGAGAAATTTTATCTTCTACTTATTTCTAGAGTATTTGCTTTTATCCAAAGTAAATGATTTAAAGTATTCTTAAGAATCTTTATTTGAACAGCTTGGAATCTGAAACACCTTGGACCAGCACCTTGGAGCCCATTCCCTCCAGAGGAACACCTGACCCAGTCTTGATGTTGGAATGAAGAAAGTAGATCTGTCTGGAGTGGATGCTGAACTAAGCTACCTTGGGAGCTTGGGACCTCCTGCCCTTGCTGGGGAGGAGATAAGGAGATGGGGAGAAGAGAGAGTGACTAGGAGGGGCAGGAGGGGGAAGGGAGTTTGAACAAGGGGATACACAGATAAAAAATGAGACTTTATTCATAATAAGAAAAAGAAAAAATGAATCTTTGTTACCTAGTTGCTCTGGGTTTGTGGGTTATAGCCTAGTTACCATTTGCTTTATGTCTAAAATGCACTTATGAGTAGATACCATGTCTATCTTTATAAGTCTGTGTTACATTGCTCAAGATGGTACTCTCCAGAACCATTCATTTGCCTGTAAATTTCAAGATATCATTTTTTTAACTGATGAGTAGTATTCCACTGTGTAAATATACAACAATTTTTTAAATCCATTCTTCAGTTCAGGGGCATCTAGGTTCTTTCCAGATTCTGGCTATTATGAATAATGCTGCTATGAACATAGTTGAGCTAATGCCCTTGGGATAAAAATGTGCATCCTTTGTGTATATACCCAAAAGTGGTATTACTAGATCATTGGGTAGATTGATTCCTAGTTTTCTGAGGAACCCTCATACTGATTTCCAAAGTGGCTGTACAAGTTTACATTCCCACCAGCAATGGAGGAGTGTTCCCCGTGTTCCACATCTCCTCTAGCATAGGCTGCCATCTGTGCTTTTCATCTTAGCCATTCTGATAGGTGTAAGATGGTTTCTCAGAGTTGTTTAGATTTGCATTTTTTGATGGCAAAGATATTGAGCAATTCTTTAAGTGTCTTTCAGCCATTTGAAATTTTTCTGTTGAGAATTCCCTATTTATCTCTGAACTCCATTTTTTAATTGGATTGTTTGGTTTTCTGACCTCTAGTTTCTTGAGTTCTCTATGTATTTTAGAGATAAGTCCTCTGTCGGATGTAGGATTGGTGAAGATCTTTTCCAATTCCTTAGGCTGTTGTTTTGTCTTACTGACTATGTACTTTGACTTACAGAAGCTTCTCAGTTTCTGGAGGCTCCATTTATTAATTGTTGTTCTTAGTGTCTGTGCTACTGGTGCTATATTTAGAAAGTGGTTGCCTATGCCTATGAATTTAAGGGTATTTTCTGCTTTCTTTTCTATTAAGTTCACTGTAACTGGGTTTATGTTGAGGTCATTGACCCACTTGGAATTAAGTTTTGTGCAGGGTGATAGATATGGATCTACTAGATAACAGGAGGAATATAAGAGAGACATCCATGATTCCCACTGGGAAGGGGAAATAAAGAAGATCTGAGTAATTTTGGATCATATGAGGGAACAAGCAAGGAGAGTTGGGAAGAGATCATGAGAAGATGAGATGGTTTAGTGGGAGGGGCAATAAGAGAGAGAACAGAGAAATAGAGGGAGCCATTGAGGGATTAGAGAGAGAGACTTGGTGCTAAGGAAACATCCAAGAACCCACAAGGTGTCTCAGGCTAGGACTCCAAGAATAATGAAGAGGGTGCCTAAATATAACTTTCCCTATACTCACATGAATGACCACTCTAATTGTCATTATAGAACCTTCATCCAGAAACTGATGACGGCCAAGGTAGAGGTCTATAGCTAAGCACCAGGTCTATCTTCCAGTTCAGCTGAAGAGAGAGAGAGAGAGAGAGAGAGAGAGAGAGAGAGAGAGAGAGAGCAGGATCATGAGGAGGAGACTCACAGAGATGGCTGACCTGAGCTATTGGGAGCTCACTGACTCTGAAATGACAGCTGAGGAACCTTCATGGAAAGGAGCTAAACCCTCTGAATGTAGATGACAGTCGAATGGCATGGGTGAAGCATGTGGAGCATCTTGTAGTAGGACCTGAGTTTCTTCCTGGTCTATGAACTGGCTTCTCAGAGCCCATTCCCTACAGAGGAACACTTTATTCAGCCTTGGCAATGGGGGTGAGACTTGGACCTGCCTCAACTGGATATGCCAGACCGAACTGGCTCACCTCAGGACTCCTTGCCCTCCCTGGGGAATGGATGGGGGTATTTGATGAGGGTGGGGGCTGAGGGAGGACAGGGAGGAGGGAAAAAAGGGGGAGCAGTGGATGGTATGAGAAAAAACTTTTTAAATAAAAATATGCTAAAAAAAGACTCTTTATTTGATAATTGCAATGCTTGGTTCTTGATATTGTCTTTTTCCCCTTGTGTCTTAGTATATATCTGACTCTGCAGGCTGGGGGATTTTGTACTGAATCCTGCATACACAATGCAGTGTTGGATGACTGGGTCCTGTAATCTTCCTATGGAAGACTTTAGTTCTTACTTCTTGCCACTGTATACTGAACATTCCCTGAATGTCTATGTGTTAAAGGGCTTGGAGATCCTTGGAGTGATACTACTGGGCAGTGCTGGAACCTTGGAAGTCTGGGCATGTATAATGGGTCCTTAGGTCACAGAGGATACTCCCTTAAGGGAGACTATGGCACCATGGTGTCTTCAGTTTATTTTTTCTTGCTGCCTGACCATGAAGTAAACACTCCTCTACCACTCTCTGTCATGATGTGATGCTGCCTCACCAAAGGTCCATGACCAGAGCTTCAGAAAGAGTCAAAGTAATGCATTGACTGCCTTAGGCCTTCACTATAATGACAGAAAAGTGACTAATATGCAGGCTTGTTTCATCAACATTCAATTCAGATGAGACAGGAAATGCTACTTCATCTTTCATTAGTCATGGCAGAGCCTTTATCATACTTCTTTGGGTATATCCTATACATGACTTGGACTGAGTCCTTTCCCTATTTTTAGACTATACCCTTTCAGATGTCTCTCCAACTCCCAGATAAGTCTTTATGAGTCCTTTTGGCTGGAAAGATGAGTCTCTCTTTAGGTTTAGGTGACATGGTGTTAGAGAGCTCTGTGCAATAATAGTCACGCTTGGTAGAAAGAACAGGAGTATAAAAGAAAGAAGTGAAGCCCCTCCCTCCACACACACACACTCCTGCTTCAGGACAATTAGACCTCTTGTTGCTGAATATGGAGATAGCTTCTCTCTTAGAATTTAGTCATCTCACCATCACCAACATGTCTAGGAAATGCAACTCAACTCCATGATGGAAATGAGGTTTATGCACAGCCAAGGGAAAAAACCCCACAAAACAATCAAGGTCTTAGTTCCCATCTTCTAGCTGCCAGGGAACAGTTACTAGACTCCTAACTACAGAATGACTTTCTTTTGGACTTGACTCTACATCACCATTGAATAGATGAACCATGCAGACTATAGACACTTTGTGAATAAAAGCTGAGGCATAAAGGAGGGAGCAAAATGAAGCTGTGTCAGAACTAGCTTTTAATGCGACCCCCACTTTTTCATGTTAAAGTTCTAACTCCTGGTGTAATGATCATTGGAGGAAAGGTTTGGGGGAGCTATGACATTACTGTTTTTGTAACAACTAAATCATATTCTTTCCCCCTCCATCTGTAGTGTGATTATACAAAAAGAAAGAAAACACCTATACCCGAAGAACCCTCACAACAGACATATCTGCCTATGGTAACTTAATCTTAGACTTTCCAATCATCAAAGCTGCAAGGAATATATTTTTAGTGATCCTAGCCACCCAGTCTACTCCATTGTATTGGAGCACCTCAGACTGACACAGATACATTGCATGGCCCTTTGATCTCTAACCTCTCCCCACTACCTGACTGATGCTGTTTGCTTTTCTGAGTCCCTCACCTTTTGTGTTTCATCCAAATGCTTATGTTTCAACCAACAGAATGGACACTAAATAGTATGTTTACTTCGTCTTGATCAGCACCAAAAGTCTATTGTAGATTCATTATTTCCAAGATTGTATTTCATAGCCTGTTCTATTTTTATTCATTATTGATCAACTAAATGACAATTAATGTTCTATCAAATATGCTAGTTATATTAAAGTAATGAAAAGATATTGTTACTTCCAGAATGAAATCTATCTGTCTAATATAAACATTTAAGTTTGCAGTTTGGTAAAATGTCTTATATCAAAATCTTTGTATAGCTAAATTAGCACAGTCTTTAAGACATGGGTTGATCATTTAACTTGCTGGTAAAGGATGTTGAAAAGCCCAAAAGAATAACATAAAACTATGAGACTTCAGTGTATCTATTTGTTCTTAAGGGAGACTGGTGCTTCATGCATCTGAAGAAGCTGTAGTCTGCAATAACATGCCTCTTCCTTTCCTGCAAGACTGTGATTAGAAAGACACCATATGGTGGCAGTCTGTGTTTTAGATCTAAATGGAGCAGCAGGAGGAGGAGGAATAAGAATGTGGAAATGGAAGTAGTAGCTTTGATTGTTAACCAAGTATGGTAAGAAGAAAAAGCAGATTCCATTTCTCCAATACCTGCTAGGCTACACACCGAAAGTTTTAAAAAAAAAAAAAAACTATGTAATATATTCCTCTAGTTTTGGGAGTTTTATTAGAAAAATAACTTGCACAGCATTACTTTAGAGGAAGTATAAAAATGATAATGTTGAAAATAGTTACTATAAACCATATTGGCTATAAGGCAAGGAAGTAGAGAATGAAATGATTATAAAAAGATGGGACTGCTGAATGTAATGATTGGAATAAATGTGAAGGTAATAAAGTAGTTTGGAAGTAACATGAAGCAAAGAAAGAAAATATCACATGGTTCATAGTAAAAGGTAAAGTTGTAAAATTTGCCTAGAACCAGGTCATCTAAAGTATTAAAGGTTACAGGAAATAACTTCAAAGTTACTAAAATGCCAGAGTTCAAGATTGGTGAGTAAGAAAAATGACATTCTTAGAGCTGTAATTTTAGAAGAAAAGACCCATCTATAGGTTGTGAACATTGATGCTTGAGTCAGGAAGAACCTGGGAGGTACCTTGACATGAACCAACAACTGTCTATCTAGGGTAAGGATATAAAAAGAGAATGGGACCAAGACAGTTGAGAGGATAATAGATGTTGTCCCTGGACACATAGCAGATGGGACACAGAATGTAGTTGTTGAATTAAGTAGAAAAGTAAATAAATGTGGGCAAAATGGCTCAGTTGATAAGGATGCTGGTGACCAATCCTGAAGCTCAGGATACCGAGGCCATTTAATGTTAGTCACTGGGCAGGCAGCGATGTCTTGATCCAACATTGAGGTAGTAAACCCTAATTGTCCATAAGAACTCTTGACTAGGACTTGAGTTCAATTCACATGGGTAAAATAGATAGGCAACTCTGACAAGTTGTCCTCTGACTTTTATACAAGTGCACCAATATAGATGCATGAAGGCATGCACACATACACTTACATAAATGAGTGTAATAAAATTTTAATTTTAAGAAAATTAAACAAGTTAATCTAAAAATGTTGAGCTTGTTTTATTGTAATACAGTACATTAGAGATATTAATTGAGTGGATAGAAAGATTAAAAGCATAGAGAAGTGTCATCTCTGAAAATACGAAGGTAAACTGAGAGAGTCTAAGAATATATTTGCTAAGGAGATGGGAGGAAATAAAAGAAAGCTGTTGGGAATACCTTACTTTCTGGGAAAGAAGTTAAAAGAGAGAGAGATGGTTGGATGTGAAGAGGCAATGTCAGTCTTCTACAGCATCTCAGAAGCTGGAGAAAACACAAATTTTAATAGCAGCAGTATAGTTGGGAGTTGGGCTGGTGAAGAATGCAAGCAACAGGCTAGCAGGGTAATGGCAACAGCAGTCTCAAGAAAAATGATGCTGCAATCAAGTATGCCACAGTTAAAGAGCATGGGGTGAGACTGAGCAAGACAGGCAACAGGGCTCTTGAAAAATTCCAGCAATCAAGGCTTGTGTTCCACAGACCAACCTGAAATAAATATGGCTGTCAGTCAAGTTCATTCTTGACTCAGGTAAATCCAATCAGGAAGGACATTGTATGTCAATGGTGTCGGTTGTTATAGGCAACTAACAACAAAATGATATGGAAAGGTAGCAATGAGAGTGTAAAGTGTTTCTCACAGACCAGTGTGGACTTTCTTTCCTTCAGAGATCTCTTCTATCCCCTTTCAGAAAGAGATCTGCTCACCGAGTCCCAGGCTTAGTTCTTTATATTGCCATAGAAAGTAAACGAATGACATCACACTCCAAAAGATACAGATACAAGAGACCAAAACCAAGCCTTTTCCTGGTAACTGGGCTTGGAAGGAACAGTCTGGGAGTCTCTGAGTATGAACAGATATGCCACCACAGCCTAACACTCAAACCCAAAGCCACGATCTTGATGTGCCAGTGTCTCTGCTTGGGAAGTCAGTTGGCTGTGTCTATCTTTCTTCTCTACACACAACTCCAAAGTGTTTCTTATCATCAACCCCCTTCTTTCCTTCTCTTTTCACAGCCAACACCTGCTTCCTCAAGACAGTGAAGCAGCAAGAGCCAAAATTCTGCAGAAAACTGAGCTGTGGCCATTGCTTCCCAACCTGATTTTTGTCTGCTTAGCACAGAACTGAGACTGATCTGATGGTGGGGAGCTGGGATATACCTCCTAAGCACTCCCTGATTGATCAATGACTTTAAGAATGTGTAAAGGGGTCTTGGAGAAAAGTTAAGTAGTCTCTAGTGTATAGTTTCCTGGGTCTTCCTCAGTCTCACTCAGAAATGGTTGATTCTTAATAATAGCTTTATCCTTAACAGCTTCAACATGGGCTACAGAGTTTTCTGAAGTTGTCTGATGCACATTTTTTAAAATATGCATAAATGAACTTGAGTCAAGTTTGTTGTTTACCTCCCTATGGTTACACCACCCAGCCTCCTCAAAAGTGCTAGCAGAGGTCTTGTGACCCAAACATGGACATTCACCTCTTCCACGATTGACCAGTGGCCATTCTAAGCCAGAGTTGGTGAGGGGCAAGTTCAGGTGTAAGTGGATAAACACTGGCCTAGTAACGAGATCCTGCCCCCATTTCCCTTTCCTGTCTTCCTTCTGTAGCACTGACAGTCATACAGATTTAGGTCCAGGAGAATTGTCATTTAAGTTGTTTCTTTGACTCTGGAGGGGCTGGGAGAGCTGAAGAACGTTGAGAATGTGTGGCATCAGTGCGAGAGAATGAGAGGCTAGTGGTGTGGTCATTGGCAGTGTGAGGTAGATCCAATCTCCTTAGGCCCGACCAAAACTCAAAGTACAAGCTCTAATTGTCTGACCAAAGCTCTCATCTTATCCTTTGCATGATGCCAGAGGAAGAGTGAGCAGCTGGTCAGGGTGGGGACAGTCAGCAAACTGAGTCCTAACAACTGGGTCAGAGTAGAGACCCTTAGGGACACTTACCAGAAGAGCAACTCTGAACACAGTTTAACAACAACACAAAAGGCCCACGTAGGGCTGACATTATGAATTATGTAACTTGAATAATTTCCATTGTCAATAAAGAAGCAAAACTGAGCTCTCTAGAATGAGAGCTGAGGGAGGAGCCCTCCAAGGAGGCAGATGTTTGCTGTACAAGGCTGCCAGTCTTCGGTCCAGGAGCAGCAGGCTCAGGCCTGCTGTTGGGGGTGTTGTGCTGGCTGCCAAGGGGGCCCACCTTGCCACAGTTGCTCTCAAACAAGCCAAAAAGAACATAAATAATGTGTTATTAAGCATCCCTATGCTAATAGAGCAACTCTGTATTTACCCAGCCCTCTGTCAAGAGCCCAAACCTTTATCCAGGAGACCAGAACACTTGATCTTAACACCTTTGAACAGATGGCAACCACACAAATGGGAGGTGCAGGAATAGAAAAGAAAACGATGCCTCTTCTGTGCTAACCTTGGCCCAGAAAGGACATAATGTGGAAGGGGAAACTGTCAGGAGAAAAATTGCACTCTCTTCAGAAGCCAATGTACCTTTAATTTCAAAAGTACAACCGAGTACCATTTTCTAGACAGATGACTCCCCACTCTGTATCTCTTGCTGTTCTTTGGATAGCTTCTGTTATTTCTCTTCCATCTGTTATTTTCATTTATTTCAGCTAGATTTTTTCCAAATTGGAGGATCTTATTTTGGGAACGATGTAGTCCATAAATGTTATCCCATTTGCAGGAATGGTTGTCTTTATCCCCCCCTCACACCCTCCACCATGTCTCTTTTTAGGGAAATGGGGTAAAGAATTTTCTGGGTCTGGCAGTCAAGTATATACCCTAGCTTCAAAAATTAATTCTTTGCTTGATGAACTTGCTGATGAATCTCATTGCTTAGCACATAAGACATGGGTGGCCTTGGTCACACCCATACGGCCCATTAGAAAGGGCCTTACTTTTCATACCCCTCCAAGCATTCCCCAAGTCCCTCTTGAGTGAAGATTTCATTAGGCCTACGGCTCCATCTGAGCTGTTGGCAGGCAAGGAATCAGGATTGCAAATAAAAGGAAATCTGTGCTATATCCAGGGAGCCAGTTCTCATCAGAAGGACTAGAACTTTGAACAGAAATGCCAGAAAAAAGGAGAGAGAAGGCAAGGCATGCCTTGGGTACCCATCTACCTGGAACATACCCATGTCCTGAACATGCAGATACATGCAGACCCTGTTCTATGCCCAGGTGACATTTCTACCTGAGTCTTGTAGATGTCAATGCCTTAGACAAGCAAACCTAAATGTGTGTCACTTCTCTCAGGCTCTTTCTAAGCTGAACCTCCATCATACTCTCAACTTAGTTTGGCTCCTACCATGTTGGATAAACTAGTGCTTCCAAGTGTGCCATGTGCTTTTCCATAAACATGGATTTGTATGGAGCAGGTCTGCCTGCCTGCCGTTTGCTCTTTTCTCTACCTGGCAGACTCCTGCAGACAAATTCCTGGCTCATCTCCTTCCAGCCGGCTGAAATGTTATCCCACTCTGGGATATTCTCTCCATCTCTCCTCCCCAACTAACTCCCAGGGGAAAAAAAAGTCCTAACAGTTGCCATGTGTTTCTCCATCCACATTCTTCCACACAGCCCTTCGGACATTTGCTCTTAAGTGTCTGTTTGCCCTTGGCCATTGTTAAACTCAGGTTCAGTTCACATTTGCAGGGTAAGAGAACAGTCCTATGGCTTCCATTGATGGTAGTTTGGTACATACTGGAAGACAGTGTTTTTCCTTGAAAACATGCATTTATAGCAGGTGTATCTACAAATATCATCATAAAATGTCAATTCTTATTGTTATCTGGAATTAGACTCACTCAAGAGACATGAGTTCTAATATTTCTTTTGCCATTAACTAGCTGGCAGTGTTTTTAAATCTACATCTATTGAGCTTTCTCTATTAATGTCACGAATGCCATTTCTCTAGTCACAGATGTTATTTCCTTTACCTTTTCTTCATGTCTCAAGATTAAAATAATGAGCTTTGAGGAGGAGTAAGAGATTCTTTTTGCAGCAGAGGCCATCATGGAGACCCACAACTGAGAAAAATGTAAATAACAGGGGCCCAATGCAAGCTAGTACATCTACAGCACAATCACACAGCTAAGGCTTAAGAGATATCAGGAAAGAGTGAGCAGGAACAGTCTAAGAGCCAGAGGATGAAAATGTCTGGAGCAAGGTCATTTTTTAGCCGTTCTATGCAAGTTGCACCCCTGAATTCTTAAATGAGAATTCTAAACAGGACTTGTATAGTGACTACACCAGTCAACATGTCAGCATGGACTAGGGAAGTTTAACAATGTTCCACCCCGAAGATGAAGAGCGACAGGCAGTCAATGGCTGCTCAGAGAGGGAGAACCAGTCAGCTTTCTCTATGGATGAGCTGCCTGATGGGTCATTCGATCCCAAGTGTTCAAATCCTAAACACACAGACATATGAATAGCACTCAACAGACTTGGTAAAACTTATCTGTCTGTCTGTCCAGATCTTCAATATATGCCATCCAAATTTTTCAGCCTTGATCTCCCGAAGGTGAGAGGATGGGCTAGCCAAGCTCCAGCCCTTGGAAGAGTCTATCTAACCTCTTCCACCTTCTGTCTCCTCATCCTAAAATAGGAAGAGTAGGAAGCATTGGCGGAAATGATGTAAATTTCTTGTATGAAATTATTTTTAAAATTAAAAAAAATTAAATAACAAGAATAATGAATTCATAGACAGGAAAGCTCTTTGGGGTTCTGTAGGAAAATAATATCCTATTGACTTGCCCTAAATTTTGCTGTCTTTGTGGTCATCAGTCCTCCTCTGTTCACAGGCCAGTAATAATGACAGCAGTCACAATAGAGTTTAAAATATTTTACTATAATGTTGTTCATTGCTTTCATACTTTACTTATGAGTTATAGGTATATAGAAATTCTTAGGAAAACAAAACTAGAATATTGAATAAATTCTACTATACTAAAGTATACTTTAAAAGAAAATGTTAAAATCAGTGATAAGAAAAGTTGGACATTGGCTGGCCCAATCTCCCACCTTAGGCCAAGAAAGCCAAAATTAAAAGAGCTTGCATGGTCTCTCAGAAGTGCTGAACATTGGCTAGCCAGCCTTCTACCACAGGATAAGGAGATGAAGGCTGGAGAATGTTGCATGGCCTGATGGAAAAGCTGGACATTGGCTATCCCAACCTCCTATCTTACGATAAGAAAACCAAGAATATAGAGGTTGCATGGATTACCTATATGGATTAAGGGCAGGGCTGAGATTCAGACAAGGTTCCCAGTGCTCTGTGGTCTATAGTAGGATCAGGAGATTCCCAGAAGAAAGCAGAGGTTGCATTCCTACAACTGAAAGGACAAGATGTTTCTGGGGAAGCTGGATAGCATAAAACAGAATTCTTGCCTCTTTTTTTTTTCATCTTGTCATCCCCCGACCTTTGGCTTTCCCAAACTATTGGAGTTATGGGGCCATCATTCTTCCACCACCAGGCTTTTCCATGTGGTTGGTTCTTGCACAATCCTTAGATGTCACCTTTCTATTGAGAATGTTCCTTTTTTATCGTCTTAGTTAAGGTTTCAATTGCTGTGAAGAGATAACATGGCTCTTATAAAGGGAAACATTTAATGGAGGTGGCTCACTTACAGTTTAGAGGTTCAATCTATTATCCCCATGGTGGGATATGGAGGTGTGTGAGCAGATGTGGTGCTGGAGCTGAGAGAGCTACATCTTTCAGGAATAGGAAGTCAACTGAGTGTCACATTGAGTGAAGCTGAAACAAAAGAGACTTCAAAGCCCTGCTGCACAGTGACACATGTTCTCTAACAAGATCACACCTACTCCAAGGCCACACCTCCTAAAAGTATCACTCCCTATGAGATGATGGGAGCCAGTGACATTCACAGTACCACAATTATCCTTGTGGAAGAGAAGTCACTCCCACAGCAGTCTCCTTACCTGGTTTGCTTTTTTTCCCTCATTACAGGTTTGATAAATCTTTTTTAGATTTTGTGATTTATTTTTTGATCACTGTTTTTCTCCATACACATAAACCCCATAATGTTAGGAATAGTTGTCCATTTTATTAACTATTAAAGCCAGAGGATCTAGTGTGATTCTACTTCAAAAGCTTTGTTGAGTGAGTGAATGAGTGGATAAATGACTTGAGCGGCAAGTGTTCCTGTTAAGCATTAAAAATAGCAATCAATTTGTCATTGGTGTACACTCTACTCTCACTGTAGGTAAGGACATTGTCACTTCATGCCTGGAAGATCCTCCTAGTGACAGCAGGCTCTCCAATCCAACCCATGGGTGACCTGACTATGCACAGCTCAGAGGACTCCCCTTGGAAAATCCCTGTGGTCGCCTGTAGGAATATGTAAGTGTCCCTGGAAATTTTAGTCCACCTTAAATCATCTTTCCTGGTGATGTTTTATGATCTTATGAGGCTTTAAATCTTGCTGTGGATAAAGACTTAACTTGAATTTGAACTTAAAGTTTATCATATTTTAATTAATCCTTGAACTCAACTCATTCCCTAGCTAAAATTAGATGTGTAGATATGCTTAAAACCCTTTTCTTAAGAAAATGATGAATAATTCTATGTCTAGACTCCACAGAGTTCAATGAGTTCATTTCTCATTCCATCTCTATTTCTGCCATACATTAATTATTACATACTACGTATTTCCCAGTCACTTTAGCAACTGGGAAAGCTTCTCCTTCCTGCATCCCACTGTCCTACAATTGTTCATCCTGCTAGCATTCCAGACTCACAAGGCGTTAGAAGTTGCTGCCTCTGCTGCTAAGAAATAACTAGTAGCTGATTCCATTCCTTTGACCCACAACATATAAAACTGATTAAAAAAATTCAATGAAACTTTTGACGCTCCACATGCTGGTTACATTTACCCATGCTCAATGGGAAACACCTCGGAGGCCACTCTTCCAATAATACTGATGAGTTTGTCCTGTGTCAGCACTTTTTCATTTATTTCATCTTCCAGCTTCAGAGCCTTTATCCTCAAATAAATTTCTAATAGAGAAAGCAGATACAATGTGATCTGTAGTGAGGGGAACAAGCAGACAGCAGGATTGGGGAGCAGCCCCACACTCCTCAGTAGAGCATGAGACACCTAGATACATCTGTGTGATGCTTTGGTATCTGAGAGCACAGTTTTGTATGCAAGGCATTACGGCTCACATTCTCATTTGCCCTGCTCACAGTGAAACATGGAATATATGCAAAGGGATAGCCAAGCTCAGAAGCACAATCCTATATACTAACATGGGCTGGACAGTGTTTCTCATAAGAGTCACACACTAACTATCTGAATGCTTTATTAAGAAGACCTGTACATTCATTAGCAAGTAATAGTGTAAAAGGTAGTTGGAGAAGAGACAATAGTCTCTAATACAAGCTGACTAGCCCTAATCCTACATTCAGAATGCTCCAAAATCTAAAATATTTTAGACAACACCAGGGAACCAAAAGTGGAAAATTCCATACTTGACCTCATATGAAAGGTTTCAGTGAAAATGTGTTCTACAATAAATAGCATATAAAGTCACCCTCAGGCTATGTGCATAAGATATATATGAACACTGGGCTGGAGAGATGGCTCAGCCATTAAAGGCTAGGCTCACAACCAAAACTATAAGATATATAGGAACATAAATCAACATCATGTTTAGAATTTAGTCCCATCTCCAAGATCTTACTATGTATAACAAATTTTCCAAAATCTAGGGAGCTAAATTCAAAACATTTTGGTACCAGATATTTTATATAGCCAACCCATCACATAAATGTAAATAAAATTCATCAGCATGAATAGTCAATGGCCAAAAAGGGCATGGCCTGACTCAAGATTGTATTAGAGCTCAGCTCTGTCAACCTTGAATTCTCAAGAACTTCAAAGAGATTCCCTCAAGTCAGGGTGGAAAAAATTGTTCTGAGTGACCAACCCTTCCTTCATGGCAAACAGAGTTCAAACATCAGAGCATTCCTATCCTAGTACGATGTGAGAGTATAGCCATTGTACTGGAAAAATCAAATCCTAAAAGTAACAGAATTTTTCAGGATGGCTCTACATTTTGTCTTTAATGAATGCAGTCAAGTATCTTGGTCTGTTCTGGCTTCTATTAAAAAAATGTCTTGAGTAGGATAATTATGTATACCAGGAATTTTATTTCTCAACAGTTCTGGTGGCTAAAAAATTTGACATCTTAAGTATGAGGCAATTCAACGCCTTATGAAAACTTTCCCCATGGATCCCAAATGGTGCTCCCTGGCACATAAATTGTGCTTTTTTTCTATGTATTGGGAGACGTCATGGGCCACTCTTGGACCTGCTTTGTAGAGACAACTTCATACCTAAAGACTTTACCTCATTGCCAGATCTTTTGTAGTTGGCACCTCTTTTTACCATCCTCTTGTGGTTAGAACTAAATCCAGGAGTCTGGAGAAAACAGAAACATCTAGACCACAACATTAGGTAACAATTTATTCCTAACTATTCTGGGCTCTAGGCACCTGTTGGACTGTACATTTTAAAATTCCAAGGGTAAAATGAATTTCTTCCTAAACCTTCTATTATGATGAGGTTTCTTCTTTACAATAAAAATTTCACATATTTTAAAGCAATATGTTTCATTCTGAAGGCAAAAGAGAAATTCAAAAAGGACCCACCCCAAGTGCATAAGCAAGGGATCTGAATTGCATTGCAATATTCTTATATCTTTATACATAAATTCTAATTAGCACCATAGTGCATACTAAGACATAATGTATTTATATGAGGCTTTCTCTATATACACATTGAGATATAGACTGAACATGTCAGCCTAGTAATTAAAAGTCTTGCCAAGCCTATAATTTTGTTTTCCATGAAACTTAAATAATTTAAATGTCTCTATGTACACCACCCCGAGATAAACTGTACTGATAACAATATAGACAGTCTCACTCATGAAAAATAGAGACATGACCCAGAGAGAAGCCCTCCAGGCTCATTCATGGACTTTCAGATTGTATTTTCTACACCGCATCCCTCAGAATCCAAAATAGCTGCATTCATCTTTCAGGTGGCAAAATGATGAGGAGAAAAAGAGAGCAAAGGCAAACACTAGCTGTATTTTAAAATATTTTCCAAAGTCATTTGTGGATTCTTCAGAACACAAAGGGTGATTTCTAAGAAGACAAAAGCACTGTCCCCATTGGTACACAAAACAGAACATTCCTGTAAGTGTGCCAGAAGATGATATAAGCAGCTGAAACTCCCAAAGATTCAGAATCCAGGAGCTCAGCATCCTGGATAACAGCACTGGCAGATGAAATGTGACCTTCCTCAGTTGACAGTATCACCAGAGGACTAGAAAATATCAAAAAGAAATATTGGGAATGCTAAGGTCTCTTAGCACCCACCATCAGAAAGATGTCCTCATGATCATGGGAACTAAAACCCAGGAAGGAATAGAGAAAAAGAACAGTCATCACTAATGACAAGTTTGGTCCAGTTGCTGGAAAACACACTGTAGGAGTAGCAAAGACAGGTAACCAAGACAGGGAAACTTGATGTATTCACTGAGGCATCTATAAAATCCTAGGAGAAGATTGAAACTGCGTGTGTGAAAGAGAAGATATTTCTAAAATAAAAGGGAAGGATTGGGACAGGGAGATGAACATGGATTGGGACATGCAGGTTAACAGTCTTTAAAAAAAAATACCTCAGGAGAGTGGTTGACTCTATTAAAAAGTCACTGTAATTGAGACCCTGGGGAGATGCTCCGTCAATCAAGTAAGTGATGGATGCTACCCAAGCAGGAGAACCTGAGTGTGATAACCTAAATCCATGGAAAATGCTGTGTGGTGACACATAACCCATAATCCCAGTGCAGAGGAGGCAAGGGCAAGAGGAGCCCTGGGGCTTTGAGGCCAGAAGTTGAGCAAAATCAGCAATCTCTAGGTTCAGTGAGAAACCCTGTCTCCAAAATATAAGAGAGAGAGAAAATGAAGATGATCACCACCTTATGCTGATTTCAGATATATGCATGCACAAGCACATATTTGCACACACACATAAATGCACACACTCACACACACAAACAGGTACACATACACAAGTCACCTCAACTGTGCTTATAAATCGGAAGGACAGCTTCCGTAAGAGTGTTGGGGACACAGTGGAGAAAGACTAGCAGAGGGACAAGCTAGAAACCATTGCAAGAGCAAACAAGGGTGAATATCCAGCCCTAGACTAAGGCTACTCTCATGTTTAAGACATAAAATAGAGCAGTCTACTTGGTCACATTCCTTCTACTCCACAAGTCTCTCCCTGTTCCTAGGCACTTCCAGAACATAGCCTGAAAATATTGTTCTATTTGTTTTCCTAGATTTGAAACAATGAGTCTGGGGGCCTTCTGTCATTTCCTGCATCAGGTCAGATGCAGGAGGTGGATTCACACTCAACGACGACCACGGCCTGCAAATGATGCTGTCTACTGAAAGACCATTCAATAAAGTGACACTGAAGAGGAAGAGGGTTTTTGCTCGACAGTTGTAAGTTTCCTACAGGCCTTCCTGAGTCATCAACGGACTACATTCCACCAGCTCGACTTTCTTATGAATTCCAAGAAACCCTGGTAATGATAGATAGAGTCAACATACTGCCCCTTGTTTTCAGTTCTCACCTCCCACTGCATAACTCTCCAGTTTAACCTGAAGGCTGTCAGTTAGTCTGACTCTCCCTACAATAGAGAGAAACTTTTTTTAAAAAAAGTATTTTGCAGCCTCCTCACATTTTTACGAAATTGCCTCTGTCCTGATTCAATGCTTACCTAAGCCACATTGCTATCTAATATTAGATCATTGCATTCTACATGACTGACTTCAAAGGAAGCATGAAAGATCCATGATTTGGTACTTTCTTACACATCTCAAAAAAAAAAAAGTAAGCATCCTGCAACGTGAATAACTGAGCTCAATGTAATGCTTTAATGAGTTGTTCATAGTTAAATTCTTTGAGGAAAAATATAAAATATTTGCTGCAATTATTCCTACAAACAAATATGACTTATGTAGGGTGTGTGGTTATTATTATAACAATATCATAGTATGTTTCATTTAAAGATATAAAAATCTGATGAATGCACAAAATGTTACTTAATCAATCAAAACGCCAAATCACCCTTTAGGTGTGAACTCTGGGAACAGCCAAGGAAAGGGAAAAAACACAATACAGAAAAGGCGTGGACCTCAGGTGTAGGTTTCTTCTGGGTATCTGGTATAAAAAGGCCCCAACCTCAAATATTGGTCTGTACATTTGAACTGAGTACTTCTCTTTGTGAATGATTTTATAGTCAATATCAGCTTGCCATTGTAGATAACGACCTGAAAGAAGGTGTGTGGGTTTGCAGCTAACTTAGAGAAGGAAGTAAGAGCTATAGGGGAGTGAGTCTTTTCTTTTTTCTTTCTTTTTTTTATACTTTAACTCAAGCCATTTTTATTAATCTATGTCTTTCCATGTGGCTAGTGGCCTTATGTGTGTTCCATTACATCTTGCTCTCTTGGGTGGCAGCTTGAAGTATCTCTATCTGGCTCCACCCTCCTTCCCCTTTATCTTTGCTTGGATTTCCTGCCTGCCTCTTAGCTGCTTTTCCATAGGCCAAAACCAGTTCCTTTATTATCCTATTGATAATTTACAGCATACTTAGAGACATCCCGCATCAGACCTGGGGTTAGGGGAGCAATTGGTGGGAACAATCTTTAATAAACACTACTATTTTGCCTTTCTTTCATGTCTCTGCAGTTAAAGATTTGACTGTTCTTAATTATTTTCACAGGCTTTCCAGAAGATATTTCGGTTTTTTTTAAGCTTTATTTTTTATTTAAAATTTTTTTTTTTTTAATTTTCCATACCAACCACAGTTCCCCTTCCCTCCCCTCCTCCTACTAGCGGCCAGCTTCTCCCCATCTTACTCCTCATCCACTTCTCAGAGAGGGTAAGGACTCCCTCAGGGAGTCAACATAGTCTGCATATCAAGTTGTGAGGGGAGTGAGTCTTTTCACAGAGAGAGACAGAGAGACTATATTTACATGGCCTAAAGAGATGGGGATGTTGGTAAGACCAGGATTAAGAGGAGTCCAGCTTTCTTTCCTTCTTCTGAATTTCTCCTGGGCTCAGAAGCTAGATGTCCCTCCTGAGCACAGAGCTTGGATTTACATGAGGTCACTAGACTCATGCCTGGGTTGTTCCCTTGAATCATGGGAATTTGTAATTCCTAACCAGATAAGCCGAACATAGTGAAGCTCATTAAACTGTACTTTGCCCACACAGAATCCTAGTTGAAACCAAGCTATTTCAATACGGTGTGGCAGCATCTTCAATGTGTCTGCTCCAACTGAAGCTTTCTTCTCTCGGTTTTCACTGTGCCATGGGCTGGGGTGATGTTAGCAGGGTAGAGGTGTAAAGAAAAATAATTATCTTGGAAAAATATAAAGATGAAGGAAAATAAAATCAAAAATCTATCTCAACCTTGGTAGCTAGAGGAAGATGGATAAAGCATACAACAAAAGAGTCCTGCATCTGTACTGAACCACAGAGGTGACAGAGCCAGGGAGAAATGCTAGAAAAATGTCCTCAGTATGTTAGAGCCACAAAGACAAGGCTCCTTCCAGGACTGGACAGGAAGCATGTCATTATAAACACAAACACACACCTTGAGGGGCAACAAAATAATCTTGAGACTCCCAAAAGTGCCTAGCTGGCACCAAATGATTAAAAATTATGCATTTCGGCACTCCACTTTCATCAGACAAGGTTCTTTGTGCAGTCACTGGTCATTGACAGAGAAACACACACATGGTCAAGGTTCAAAGGATAAGTGTCTGTGGAATGCCCTGCCAGAAATGGAGCATCTGTATCACAGCCCCATCCCTCAAGACTTGGGGACCATTTCAAGGAAAGGAGACAAATAGACAGTAATAGACAGAGGTGAGGGAGGATTAGAAAGAGTTGTGGCTCTGCCTCCAGATTTGTTTCTCTGTGTGGTTCTCCCCTTTACAACCATAATGGATGCCTTTGAACTTTAAGAAACTTGTTCCAGGGGAGACTATGACAAGCTGAAGGGTATCTGAAAAGTTTGTATAAAAGCCCTGTAGGTATCTCATTCAGCCTTGAGTTTTTCCTGAATAAGGCAATCTTTCTTGTCTAATGGGTAAAAAAGACAAATGAATACATTTAGACTTAATAGCATTTCTTTTAACTGGAATGCCTATGCTATTTCTCTCCTTCTCTTTGTTTTCCTATCACATTCAAACATCTATCCATTAATCCAGAAATATATATAGTGTATTTTATTTGTACGGCACCAGGGGACATATTGATGATGGTAAAATGAGGCCAGTTGTACCTGTGGCTTAAGAAATTTTGCTGATATGCCTTGAATCACACTTTAAATGATAATTAAAAATAAAGGTCCAAAATTACTTATGAGGAAAACTAAGACTGAAAATATGGGACTTCCCCCATTCATCCACCTTGTGTGTGCTGCTTACACAGAGACAAAGTATTTATTGTATGTGAACAAACATCTGACATAAATATAAGGGAAGGTCAATCTAGAGTTGAAATCCAATGACATACAAAGAAGAAAAAGCAAGTATGTAAGAGAACCAAGTCTGAGGACCAGTCTGAGCTGAGGATGCTGATGACTGGACAACATCCACTGGTAAGCAGACACTGCAGCCTCTAGAAGATTCCATGGCACTTAGTGGGCAGGTTCATCAATGTGGACCACAAATGCCAGTTCCGATGATGTTTTATGCCATGACTTTTGTGGATGCAAAAATCTAAAAGCCTTGTTATTCTCTGGAACTAGGCAAGACCATTGGGGAAAAATGACTCTTTGGATACAGTTCTTGTCAGTGGTATTTTGTAACACAAAAAGTTCACAAAGGTGCTTTGACCAACAAATCCTACAAATTATACTTCTCAGGAAGTCAAATGCATTTCATGTCTGATCTATTTGAACTTTCCCTCACTCAGCCCAGAGAGCACAGCTTTTCTCTTGATCTCCTCAAAGAACTGAATAACATACCATCAAGTAACAACTTGAAATTAAATACTAAATGTTCTCACTCTTTATCGGGGCTTTTGGTCACCACCACTAAAGGAATTTCTCACAGGTTAACGTATCTCATGAGATTTTCAGGAATCTCTTCTTTACCTCACATTTTATCACTCTCTGTCCATCCTGCATCCTGCACACAGAGGACTTCAGCTGTCTTCTTAAGTTCACTCTGTCTTTTCAGGTCAATCCTTTGAGTATCCAAATGACATAGGAAATATTCTCTGTTGGCACATTTTATCTAAATAAAGAATATCTTGCCTAAGAATAATTTATGCCTCTCCCTTGTCACGGTAGTTGAGATGAGCTGTACTAATACTCCTTTCCTTTTCTATTACAAATGGTTGATTGTCCAACCACTTTAGAAATATACAGTAAGACTAGAATGCAAGAGACGTAAAATGAAATGTGTAGATACATATACATAAGTATGTAGATACATATATACATGTATATTCATATACACACACATATATATATATCCATGCATATAGTATACATGCATGTGTATTTACATGTATGTATGTGTTATATAAACGCATCTTTAGCCTCTAAGTCAGGGGACATGATTACCTAGCTCTACAGTGTGGTTCTGAGGTCAGAAGAAGACTGGAATAACAACCCCTAAACCTTCAAACCAATGAGCAAAGATTGAACACATTGTCCTATTTTGCCTGTTGCAAGACTCCTACCTCTAACCGAGTGGTTCTCAATCTTCCTAATGCTGTAACCCTTTAACACACACAGTTCCTCATATTGTAGTGGCCCCAACCATAAAATTATTTTTATTGCTGCTTTGTAACTGTAATTTTGCTACTGTTATGCACTGTAATATAAATATCTGTGTTTTCTGATGGTCTTAGGTAACCCCTATGAAAGGGTCATTTGACCCCCACAAAGGGGTCAAGACCCACAGATTGGTAACCATTGTTAAGCTAAGAGTCTAAGTGTGGCCACAAGAAAGGCTGCTAGCAATAAATGTAACATGGCTCTGAGTTTGAGGCCTGCTCCACATTTGCTTTTAAATAGAGAGTTGGAAAAGCATAATTAATTTGAAATAAAGTAAAATCCCATTGACTGTTTAACCTCTTCTTTTGCTGGCCCTCCACTGAACACTCTTGGATTTAGTTCTAATAAGCAACTGATGTGGAGATAAGGTGATAGCTACCTACTACTGAGGATACATGTTTTCTAAAATAATTCTCTTTTAATCATGTCAGGTTTTAAATACAGATGTCAAAACTGTGATAAAGGTAAACTCCTAATAAATGTGTGTGACTATACATTTTAGATGCATAATGCAAATAAATACATTTGCAAATTAATTTAGCATGAGTCATTTAAGAAAAGTGAGTGATAAAGCTGGTAATTTTATTTACTAAAGCTAATTTGAGCAGGTACTTATGAATTCATTATGAGATGAATCAACTTCCATTCAACAAGTTCACAGAGTATTTAGGACCCATGATTACCTCAGGAAGTAAGGGGGAAGCAGAACTCTAAACAAGAGACATGTAAACACATGTTCAATTAAAACCAGGAGTTGCATATAGTGAGCTGTTTGCTTTCACAAACTTCCTGTGTTAATTTAATACAATCAACTTTTATATTTGCTTTGAATTTTAGGTGTTTTTAAGAACGAAGTTTGCACATGTGGGAAAAGAAATTAGATTATTGCAACCCTGTCAACTCAGGAAGCTTTAAGTACTGGGTTATGCAATGAATCAATCCAACTTCCTTCTTAGGGGGTTTTAGCAACTGTAAAAGGAAGATAAGCTATTGGCTCTGGGAAGGTTTTTAATGCAGAGATGAAACACATCTGAAATGTAGTCTACTGTGATAATTAAAAAGTTAAAATGAAGACAATGAAAAACCACCGAAAACAAAGAAGTAAATGGTAAGCTTGATGGGAAGAAGGTTGGGGTGATTCTGCAACCATTGCTGACAGCACTCTGCATCAAACAATAGGCCGTCAAGATATCCCAAAATAGTATATTCTTTTCAAAATCCCTCTTAGAAAATCAACTCAAAGGAAAAAAGCTATATGTATAAATATTCATTGCAATAATAAAGCAAAAAAAAGGAAACCATCTAAGTGCCAGCTCCAAGAATGGCTAAATTATTCATCTTTGATTCAGTGAACTGTTATGAGGAAGGTTAGAAAATAAGCAAAGATTTCCTAACAACTAACAAGAAATTCTGGCAGTAGAAGGTGAACTGTGAATGTCAAGTTTACAATTGTTCTTATGCTATTGTTTTAACTGCTATAGACAATTAATGGAAAAGCAGTCTACAAGAGAAAATAAAATGACATCTATAATTAAATACAGAGCTGATCATAAAAACTGGTCTGCTTGAGTCCTGAGTCCCAGACCTCTTCAGGGGTGTGGTGTTACATGCCTGTTGTGTGCTGGGAGCCATCTGCTAGTAAATGAGATACTGTTTTAAGGAAGAAATAAAAGAAACAGATAAATATTGGAGGAAGAAGAGGGAAGTTCCCTTGTTAAAATTATAGCCTAAGAGATAACATGAGCCAAGTAAAATTGTACACTATTGAGAATTAAGTTCCCTCCCACCTGTCCCCAAATATATTCAAGACCTAATTTCTTCCACCTGTGTGTGTGGCCTTATTTGGAAAATGAACCTTTGCATAAGTAATCAAGTTATGATTGGGTCATATTGGGAGTAGAGATTAGCCTAATGAGAAGATAATAAATTCATAGGAGGAACACTATAGGACATTTGTTGGGGATATTAGAGAGCATGCCCATGAGCCAAGCAGGCTTGGGCATTTCTGTAAGCCACTCCCCTAGAACCTTCTGAGAAAGCATGGCCTTGTTTAATTTGACTTCAGAATTCAGAGGCCTAAAAGTATGAGAGTATCTTCTGTCACAGGAAGCCACTTGCTAGTAGCTTTCCTACAGCAGCCCTGAGAAACAAACACAAATACAAGCAAAATGATTCGTTATAATTAATCTTCATTGTTGACCTGATTCGTTTTAAAATCACCATGGAAACATGCCTCTAGGTTTGCTTATGAGGATGCTTACAGAAAAATTCAGCTGATGCGGGAAGACCCCTCTGAAATGTGTACAGACAGCACCATTGTATGGGCTGCAACCTGGTCTGAACAAAAAGGAAAATGTAAGCTGAGCACCAGTATTCACCTCTGTATGTTTTGCTGACTACAGAGATAGAGTCATCGACTATTTTATTCTCTTCCACCACGCACTGTACCTTCCCCATCATGATGACATCTATCCCATATCTCCTAAGGATGTAAATCCATCCTTTTAAAAATTGCTTCTTGTTGATTCTTTTGGTCACGGCAAAGAGAAAAGTAACTAACAAATTAGTATTAATTGTAATTATTGATACTTTCAAAGCAAAAGTTCCAAATAGTAGTCTCAACAACATATTATATAAATAGTCCCTGAGAAACACTTCACCAGTTAAGGAACAAGAGCTAGGATCATGCAGAGCTCTGCTGGACAGGTGGTTGCTGACTATAATGTAAGAAAACTTGATGCCAAATATTGACATCACTGCCCACCAATGCCTGGAAGGGAATTACAGCCATGCCATGCTTGTTTCTGGCTTTGTAAAATGATAATAAGAATTGCCTCATTGGGCTATTGTATGAACTACATAGCTAATAAATGTAAAGTAATTACAACAGTAGCTGTCGCATTATAAGGCTTCAATAAATGTTAGCTATAATTATCATGTCTGACTAAACATTTTGGTTCCATTCCCATTTTAGAATCATGAAAATTTCATGGGCATATTTTTAGAATTCATATATCAATTTGTAAATTGCTTATATTCCATCATATCAACACTTGCCTTATCCTAACTGCAACTAATTCCTAGCCAAATTAACTTTATTTAAATTAACCACAGTAGCCCTAGTACTAGACCCAATAAAGTGGGGGAGGGGAAATAGAAGAGAATAAAAATAAAATATGATTGCTGATTTGAGTTGCTATCCAATCTAAGTCCTATGCAGCTATGTCTGGAAAGATCAGAAAGGATTTTGAGAGTGGCTGCTCAACAAGCAGCATCCTCCAGGTCTGTGCAGCAAATGGCAACACGATTTGATTTCTCCCAAACTGATCAACATTTGAGAGTTCCTCAGAAGTCCTAGTTACCTGTGGTCCATATCTCTGTATTCTCCATGAGACTCACTCTGGAACCATGCATCTGAGCATCATCAAAACATTTCTATAAAGCATCACTCAAGTGAATAGTGAGCTATTCACAGCATAATGTGTGAAGATACCTTGCCAATCTACCCAAATGCCAGGTCCAACAATCAGTCTGCGTGATGTTCACCAGCATCTTCTAACACTTGTCATGTCCTGTTCTTAGACATCTCAAATGTCATCTAACCTATTGTCCCCGTAACCACCTTATCCATTTTTCCTGGTAATTATAAATTTGACTCCCTGGGTCGTCTTCTTTGATCTTGGCTCAATACAGAGGACAATACAAAATGAAGCCTCTGGGTAGGAAAAGGCAGGAAGTGAACAGCTCTCACAGTGGGGGATGCAGCTTTATTTAGTGTCAAAGATTTTTTTGAAAGAATGGCTCATATTTCTGAAGGCTAAATCCCCAATCTATTCCTGTTGAGAAACTGATTAGCTATTTAAATGCCCCTGACTAATCTTCTTGGCTTTCTTCTACAAATTAAGTATAAAATAAGATTCCTTGATAACCAGTGTACTCCACAATTTAAAAAAGAAGGTATATGTACATGCAGTGATGCCCAAATATTACATTCAAATGGAATCTGGTTTCATGGACAAATTCAGGCTCATAAAAATCGCCAAAATAAATGCCTAAGAAAAATCAGCATGACATGTAGATTCCTACATTGTCAATATAACCAAGAAAGGGTTCTTTGTATGAAGAGGGGAAACAGAAACGCAAACTGTGAAAGGTATTGGTGCTGACATGTTGCTGGCACCCGAAAGAAATGCCTTTTATTGGATGTCAGCTTAAGAGGAAGAAAAGAAAGGAAGCAGAAAAGAAAGAGCTGAATGGGTCCAAGGGCAAAGATCAATAACTCTCTCTGATATGTTTTGGCAAAAGGCTGAAGTCTTTACTACCTGACAGATAATCCAAGAAGTCTCTCTAGATAGGAATGGTGCTGCCAGACAATGCGCTTAGTGAACAGTGAGATGATTTGTTTGTGACTGTGTGCTTAAAGGAAGGTTACAGATGAATCAGTTGTCATCAGAGTACCCGGGTCTAGATGCTACAATGTGACAACCAGTTTACGGTTCCTGGGCAAAGCCTTCCAGTTGGTGAAGGCACAGGGATCCCTACTCATAAGTTGTATGCTTAACAGCCAACCTGAGAATTGTGGCTGTGAAATTAATCTCCTGTAGCTGGAGTTAGGAATGAACATGTTGTCCAACAAATGAAAACCTGGGTATCTGTCTGCATAGACAGCAGAAGGATATTTCCCTCTCCCTAAAGCCCACTGTCCTGCAGGCATTGCCTGTTATCTTTAATCCAGACTCTAGTTACAAGGTGGGTTGGGTAAAGGCAAGGGTATGGCTTGAGTCAAATTGGGTCACCCTGCTGAAAAATTCCCAGGCTCATTTCCCCAGTCACTTGGAGGAGACAGTATTGTCCTATTGTTTTTATACATTTTTTTCTCATATAGTCTGGAAGATAAATATTTCTACCTAGAGTTTTCATTATGGATTCAGCAGGAACAGGTGAGTATCATTGCTGCTCATTAGGATGCAGAGGCGACGGGGCAGGAGCAGCACAGCAGTGTTTATGAAGCTGTGGCATCCAATCATCGGACAAAGGGCTGAGCCAAATACCATTGCCAAGTCCCAGTCTGCTTCCAAATGTGGAAATCCAGTCAGTTGTGTCCGATCACTTTCATTAGTTCAATTTTTATTGTTTCCCATCTTGTATGACAACTTTTTTGATTAACTTTGAAATGTATGTTTTCTCCTCTGCTATTTCAGCCTCCATTTCTCCCCCGCCTTTCTCTTTCCTACCAGGTAGTTTCAATACGGAATTGTGATAGACACATCTTTGTTCTTACATTTTTAATCAAGTTGTTCTAAGTTTATTTTCATTACTTGTAGAATTTAACTGAATCTGTGATATGAATAGTCATTTGGGAGGTGGGAATGGAGCTCAGTTGGTGGAATGTTTGTCCAGCATGCATAAAGCTAAGTTTAATCTTTAGCACTGCACACAGTGAGTATGAGTATTCCTGTCATTCCCGCATTCCGGTGATAGAAGCAGGACGATCTGAAGTTCAAGGTTTTCCTAAGCTACATGAAGGTTTTATGGATGGGGAGAAGAAGAGGGTATTTATCAACTTGGTCTTTTTGACTCTACTGGGAAGCACGTAGCATCTTCTATAGTGGATAGGAGATTCAGGTCACTGGTTCAAGGTTACAGCTTGTTGTTGAGTAAAGCTTGAGCATCATGTTGGATTTACAGTCAAAGCACTTGTCCCTGTGTCCCATTAGACCAGGGCAAGGATCTGTGAGGGGTCGTGAAGTATGCACATATTCATATTGCACATTAGGAGGCAGCTACATGGGGTAGGGGAGGCATTTGTCCAGAGGTTGATCAGAGAGAAACTGAGATTTGTCACTTATGTGTCCGGTATCTGTGCCACCCAATTAGATAAACTTCCACTAGGGCTCTGCCAATCCGACACCTTGTAATTGTTAAGAACCCAACTTCCAAAGGGATCTATTGTTGAAATTTTCTTTCTGCATGATAGGAATAAAATTATGAATAATATAATCATATCATTGTGTTTTTCAGTTATGTGTACTCAGTCATGTTTAAAGAAAAGTGATGTAGACTTTTTCTTTCTATGCGTGTGTGTGTGTGTGTTATTCATTTCTGAGAATTTTTATTTATTCTATGTGTTTTTCACATCATGTATCTTGATCCCACTCATTCCCCATCCTTTTGCATCTGTCCTCTGGCCCTGTACCGCCCCCCCGCCCACAAAAAGGACAAAATTCAAGAAAATAAAATGAGAAAAATTAAAAGGGGAAAGGAATTTAAAATCTTATCATGGATGCTACATGGACCCAACAAGTCACACCATATACCCTTTTGTCCATACATCTCTACTTACAAGTGTTCATTACAAAGAATCATAGGTCTGGTTTGAGGCCCCTGGTCCCCACTGCAGGATCTATGCTGGGCCCCTACTAGGACTCTTCCTGGACAGCCTGCAGCTTTGGGTCTGTGGGTCAGGTCCCCTCACGTGCTCCAGCAGATCATAGGTGAGGTGGATGTTGGGGCAGGCCAAGTTATAACCTTGGCTCTGGGCCTGGACAGCTGAGTGGTTAGCCAGCCAGGTGGAAAATGGGGACACTTCTCCATGCTCACAATTTTGGGGCTGACTCACCTACAACTATGCTAATGGTGTTGCCTCTATTGTGCTGCCTTGGTGAGGTTCAAGGTCTTCTCTCCAGAGTATTCCTCCTTTACTCTCTCCCTCCCATCGATCCCTTTCTCCTTCTCTTCCTCCCTCTCCTTCCCTTTCTTTCTGCTTTGAACATGCTAAGTCTTTGCCACTGAGCTCCATTCCCGGTCCTGAGGATACAGGTGATAACAATGGAAAATGTGTTGAAAGTTCTTTTCTGATTTACAGAACACAAACATTGTCTTTCCAGGTGATTAATGATGCACAGAAAAAAAGTTAACAACAGGAATAAAATATTTCCCCATTTCTGGTACTATTTTAAAAATGCTTCAGGAGTTTATAGGGGAAAAGGGAAGAAGAAAATCTTTCCTTTGGGCTAAAGCCAAGGACAACTGCAAAATAGATGCTTTTGAGAGATCAAACTGGGGAAAGGATGTTCCAGGCTTGTGACTAAACCTTGGTGACATGTGATGTATGGGTGGAAGACTGAACACAGACGCCAACTGAACATCTGAGGGAGGGCTCAGGGTAGGAGTGCTTAGTTTTTTATTTATGGGGGCTCTGTGTTCTTTGAGGCTTCTGCCAGCAGTGGCAAGCAAGCTTGCTCTGGACTTTTCAGTCTGGCTGAGAGCTGAGAGGTCTCTGAAGCAGCTCCATACACAGACTGCAGGTGGAGGCAGCAGGTTTGGTAGAGCATGTAGCATGCATGAAAAAGTAAAAGAAAAAGGAAGGAAATATCTAAATGAAGGCAGACTCAGGATCTTGAAACCTACACAGCTGTCATCACTGCACAGTTATGATGCAGAACTTCTGGAAGGTTCTGGAAGGGGTTAAAAACCTCTAAGCCCTTACATGTTCAAACACCAAAGCACCAATAAGATCTTGTGTTTTCAACCCTGCAGTGACATTTTCCTCAGGACTTGTTGCTTCCACAGTTGATGTTTTTGTGGCAAACCCTTGGACCAACTGTAAGGGCTTGTGCTTTCGTTTCTGAGGAAACATCTGTTCTTTAGTCAGAAAACACATGCCAAAACTCTGAAATTATTAAGCAAAGGGCTTTCCCGAAGGTTGTGAATGCAACACACTGCCTGGAGCTCAGACCTTGAAAATTTCCTGCAGCTGCCTAGTGCTAGGCTGATGACAGGAGGGAAGGAAGAGAACAGAAATCACCAAAATAAGGGATTATAAGGGAGCTACAAGCAAGATTCTTGCAGATGTAAGAAGGGTTAGAAAAGCAAGTATTTTGACCACATGTCAATAAATTTTAAAGTTTAAACAAAATCAATTGTATCCCCAAAAAGGTTATAGAAGGATGACAGGGTGCTCAGAGAAGACTGCTGGCTGCACTCAGGTCAGATATCAGTACTCTTGCAAAGGGCTGTATGTGAGCAGACACAGAGGCCAGAGACAAGAGGACCAGTAAGGCCTGCTGGCTGCCAACCAAGCTCAACACTAAGAGAAGACTTTGTCTCAAATGAATTAGACAGAAGGCACCAGACCAACATCTTTCTCTCACCTTTACACATACACAGGTATGTACACCACCACCTACACACACACACACACACACCCCTACCTTACACACATATACATAAATGCATACACAATTTTAAAAGTAAAAAGAAAACTTGCTGACAGATATAGATGAAATGCAAAGTTTATCTATATTTACTAAATTCTAAACTAAATTTAAAATGATTTTTTGAGAAAGAAAATTTGAGGTCCAGCTGGTTCAATGTTGAATTCTATTAAACATTTGAGAAATGAATAATATCAGTTATTTTAAAAAAATCAGAAAATACAAAGTATGAACATGTTTCAATTTTTATGAATCTAGCATATTTAGATAGTAAACTTAACAGGAGCATTTCAAGAAAATGTGATAGATAAAAATCTGTATAAAAATATAAAAACTATCAGTAAGATATTAAAAGAGATGCCCCCAATGCATAAGTGTAGATTGCTTAAGGAACCAAGGTTAGCCAACCATTTAAAAACTAGTCAGTATAATTTATCTGAAAAACAAAGAAGATTCACATAAGCATTCAATAGATGTAAATGTTGTCCTTGTAAAATTTAACTCCAATTTGTAATAATAGTTTTCCATGATCTAAGGATAGAAAACACTTCATCCAAACATAAGGCTTCTATGGGAAAACTTAGTTGTAGCAGATCAAGTGGAGAAAAAAGTTCTGCTCTCCTCAAGAGGGTCTGTAGTAAGGGATGTCTGCTTCTATCTCTGTCCACTATCACTGACCACTGTGGTGAAGCTTCAGTATGGTGCAATAAGGTAAGAAATAAAATAAAAGGTACAAACCCAAATGTAAGAATTGTATTGGCTGAGGATGATGCCATTATCTATGCAGGAAAATCTGAGGACTCTACATAAAGAGCTACAATCATTGATCAGTATATTTTATAAGGCCATAACATAATCCTTGATGAGGGCAGGAATATTAAGTGTTTTAAGAGAAGTCTCAAATGCAGAAATGTATGACTCTTTCATATCTCTCTCTCTGCTTTTCTTTCTCTCTTAAAGCATGTGCATTGGCCAATTCCTTGATTTACTTCCCCTATGAGGTTCTAAAGCCCTCATCTCAGAGGTATTCTTCCTACAGTTAGGGATCAAGAAAACTAAGCAAATAGGCATTGCTAAGATGTCATCATTTTGTTCCCAGTAGATAGTACAGTTCCCCCACTTAGCAGGATCCTACTACATAGCAGTCAGTCTTTTTTACATAGCAGCCTAATTTTTCCTTCTGTCTTCATTTCTGATATTTCTCATGTCATGTAAGACCTTGGTTATGAACATTGATCATGTTTTTCTTTTATTAATCTGCCCTTTGTTACAGAGATCTGCTCAATGAACCTAGCAACAAGCAAGCAAAAGATATTACTGTTGTTTCCTACCATAGCCCAGCTACCATACATAACCAATAAATTACTTAGAAGTCCAAAACCAACCAAGTTTACACTAGTATGAAAGCAAAACAAAAATGTAGTCATGAAGAATTCTGTGTCTTCAATTCTTTAAAGACAGATATTTGCTGCACCTCAGGCTGATGTGGATGCACCGTGCAGCTCAAGTAGGGCATGAACTCAGGGAAATCTTCTAGGAAACCTCCTGAGTGCTGGGTCATAAGTCTGAATTAATAAGTTCAAGACATGAATGGCCTATGCATTGAAAAATATACAGCATTGTTAAGTGAATCACAAGATGTAAATGAGCACAACATTGTATCATAGACCGAATGGAGAAGACTCAATGTTAAGAAAATGTCTTCTGAAATGATACCAGCTTCAAGGCATTCAAAGTCAGAATCCTGCAAGATTAAAATCCCATAAATTCTCTATAAAAATTAACATGCTATTTAAAAATATATGAGAGGTACAAACATAGCCAAAACAATTAAAAACAAACAAAAAATCCATTGCAAGCTTTCTACCACCTGGTACCAGGAATTTCTGTATAAAACAACCAAAACTGAGACAGCTTACTTCTAGGGCAAGAATTAACACATGGAATGAGGAAACAGTAGATTCTAAGTGAAAACTTATATGCTCAACTCAACTGATGTTTAACCAAAGCACTAAAGCTTCCAAAACAGAATAGGTAAGTTTTCTATGACCACAAAATAAGTGAACTCAATTCCTACCCTATACACAAAAAATATCTAAAATCACAAAAATTCTAGAAAAAATATTTAAGAGGAAGATCTTGACACTCTTAAAATAGGCAAAAACTTCTTATATAAAAGTATTATTTTACTAAAGAAAACTCAACAAATTAAATTTTGCTCTTCAAAATATGTCATTAGGTTATCAAGAGAATGGAAAAGCAGTCCACATAACATCCTGGACCAAGTTTATATGAATAGGTAGGTAAGCACATAGAGAGACAGATGATAAGCAGATAGATAAAAAATAGATTACAGGTAGGTAAATAAACCGATAACATAGATGACAGATAAACAGATGATAGGTAAGTAGAAGATAGGTAGATATATAAATGGATAGATAGATAGACAGACAGAGAGATAGATTGATGAACATGCTATGTCTTGATAAAGTTACACCTTTTTCATGGCCCCATAGTTCTCATTCTTTAGGTCTATGTTATAGGGTCAGTGAGCTTAGCACCAATGTCAGTTATCATTGACTATCTTTAGCCCCTTTTTAACTCATTGTTCCTCACTGTATCTGGCCTGACATCCATCCTGTGACTATTAAGCAAATCCTTTTGGAAAGTGCAAACAGACACCTGGCTTTTACTAACCCAGAGAAGAATGCCCTTAGATGTCATGTAAGCCTTATGGCAGAAATGCCGCACTTTGCTGTACTGAAATCTGCCTACTTGTTATTTCTATTAATATATATATATATATTTGTAAAAAAAACTACCTTGATTTATGACTATTTTTGTTCTGTTATAATAAAAACAGTAGGACACTGTCATGTTAGAATACAAAATGGGATGATCTGAGGCAATGTTCCCAGTCATAAATACTCATATTTGGCCCCAAAGAAAACTCTCCTGTTCCATTTGAGATAAGAGCTGGAATTTTTTGCATCAACAGAAGACTGGACCCTGTGGTTGGAGTCAAGTAATTTCCACATCAAGAGTAACTGTTCCTTAGGGTTGGAGCCAGAGACTGTGACCTTGTCTCTTGGCTCCAACTTGTTTTGGGTGACTGAACTCTCTACTTTTCTGAAAATAGTCAGTCCGGGCTTTAGGCAACGGGGGCATCACTATGGACTCTCCTCAGTATGCAGGGGACTACTCAAATAGAAAAGAAAGGCTTGATTTAAGTTTTAAATGGGATGAACACTAGAGCTGGCTTGACAACCCAGCATATGAGGCCCTGAAAAAAAATCGAAGAAACCTCATAAAGTGTAAAAAATATATCCAGAGCCCAGAGAAACAAGGCCATAACAGAATCTCTCCTAAAAAGAAATGAGCTAAATTTTCACTTGGTGAGACACCTACGAGGACACAAATTCTCTTTATGATCAGCCTGACACAAAGGTACCAGTCACAAACACAACTTCAGGGCTGTAATCCAGGTGATATGCACGTCAGCCCCTGTGTGGAAATGGGCTCTTCACAGAGCCTAGAAATTTAGAATTTAAAAAATCAAACATGCAAGAAAGAAACATGCCATCATGATGCTAATGAGCGATGTGATGTTTGGGGAGTTGCTTCCCAGTCCTTCAAAAACTTACAAATGGAGTTTCTGTCCCTACTTGCATTCCAGAAGAAGGTGGACCTTGTTCTAACATTAATGTGATATCACTAACCTGGTGAAAAATAAAATGAAAAGAACCACTGTTAATGCTGGAAATGACTAAATCATGCACAAGTAAACGGAAACAAGAAAGGAGGACCTCTTTGTTTCAGCCTGCTCTTCGGTGTTCAGAGAAAATTCTTTCATAATATTCATGGGTCCTAATTTAAGGAAAAACAGGCATGGTGAGAGACTACAGACTGTTCATGCTCTTGTTTGTGACTGATTGGCAGGAGACTTTCCCTAACCAAGATCCACATTTTGGAACAATGGAAAAAAAGCAAGTGACCTTAAGTCACTGAAATTGTCCTCTGAGAAGGTGACTTAGGACTGTTCTTTCTCAGTGCCCTGGTGAGTATACTCCTGCCATTAGCCTAACTGGCCACTGGGTGTGACCAAGTTCTACACAAAAGAAAGCCAAGGCCTTTCTGGAGGATTTTCCTGGCAGAGCTTAGACACAGGACACACACACACACACACACACACACACACACACACACACACACACACACTACAGTGAAGTGTTCACTCCCACAAGAACAAAAAAATTTAAAGACCAGTCACTGCTTTTTTCTAACTTCCAATAGACTTCTGGTCTACTTGGTCTGTTTTGCTTTTACTCCAAACTCTTTATTTTAGAGCTATTAGGTCTCAGAGAGTGAAGAACACAGTCTGGTTTCCCCAGCAACACAAATTAACCTTCTAAATGACTTCTTAAAAAGAAAAAGAAGAAAAAGAAAAAAAGCCAGGGTAGAAAATGCATTTAGAATAGTACTGCTGGTTCTAAACAGGCCTGTCACTAACTGTCCCTACAAATATGTGAGTTGGCCCACAGCTAATAGTGTCCCTCTGGAATGAAGAAGTATAAATTATTAGCTCTGTTTTGATAGCTAGACCCAAATACCTTTGCCCTAGAGAATTAGCCCCCTATACCCTGCCTCCACAGTTTTAAAGAAACTAATTCAGCTGTGATAAGGACTTGGTTTCAAATGATGTGTAAAAGAGTTTTATTGGGTGGCTCCTCAGGAGTCTATTGGCAGTTAAGATGCTATTATTCTTTTTCAAACACTAAACAGATCAAGAAAAGGGGCATATAAATGAGTATTAGAAAGAAACTGAGGAAGGTCACCCACTTACATTATTTGTATTCAGCTTTATTGAAGTATCATTGAAAAATAAAAATTGTATATATTCAAGGTGTATAATGTGATGTTTTCATGTATGTAAACATTGGGAATGATTACCACAATCAAGCTAATTACACCACTTACCACACATGGTACCATTGTGTGAATAATAAGCACATTTAAGATCTCTCTTAGCAGATTTCAAGTGTAGGACATAGTACTATTGACTGAGTTAGTGGAGTGTACCTCAGAACCCCAGAACTTACTCAGCATTGGAATTGAAAGTGTGGATCCCATCATCATCGACTTTCCATCTCCTTCATTTCATCCCCCCACAACCTGCCCTAGCTACTCTGACCTATAAGGTAAGCATTGTTAGTTTCTGCTCACAAATGGAATCAGATCACACAACATCTGTCATTCTGAGCCTGGATCACATCAATTGTCATAATGTCCTTTGTTAATCTCTTTGTGGTTGCAAATGGCAGGATGTCCATCCTTTGATGGCTGGATAATATTCCATTGTATATACAGCTGGCACATTTTCTTTCTTTTTTTCTTGGTATGGACATTTGCTTTATTCAATTTGTTAACAAAAGCTGGTAAAATGATTACCCCTACAAATTAGTCAGAAACATGTTACCTATTTGAAAGAACAATACCATTAGTTACAACATTTAATCTAAGAATCAAGCAATACTCAGGTAGCTCTGAAGTGTACAGATACTAATTTTTAAGCAAAGGTGACAATTACCAGCTCAGCTTCCCTAGCCCTTCAGGATCTGCATAAACGTGACTCTGCACATATGGCAGAGAGTGTCCAATGCAGTCATTAATAATTAATTCAAGGACATAATTTTCCAAACAATTTTTAGCCACAAATTATAACTTTTTTAAATGTCTAAAACTACACAAAACTCAAAGCAATTTATTTTTCTATCAGGGATCAAAATAGGTTTCTTTTTTCATATTAAACATAATGGGTACACTTTATTTATCCACGATGGGCACTTAGGTTGCTTCCAAGTCTTGTCTATTATAAACAATTCTGCAATAAACATGGGTACATATGTCCTTTCAAAGTACTGATTTTTACTCCCTTTAGACACAGACAAAAAAACAGAATTTATGAGTCACATGGCAGTTTTTGGGTTAAATATTTAAAGCACCGATATACTGTAGTCCATAAGGGTTGAACAGGTTTATCTTCCCGCTAATGGGGCATTATGTTGGGAGGAGGAAATGCTGAGTCAAATTATACTTTAGGCAAGAGATTTGTTAACTCTGAAGGAACTAAGTGGGGTCTGAAGAAAGGTGTTTTGGTACCAAAGCATGACAGGATTTAAAACATTTCCAAAGTGGCCTTGTATTGTGAGGAAACAGGCTTAGTTAATATGTGACCTGTCACATGGGCAAGCCTAGCGTAATGGGCAAATCTGACTTGGGCTATGTGACAGAGGCCACTCATTCTCTGTGTTGGGGAGTAGGGCATATATGACTTATCATATGCTACAGTGGTCACTGTTTGAGGTTCAGTTAATGCGTGGCTCGTGTAAGGTGACAGCACAGTTGCCTTCCTCTCTAGGCAATAGGAAGATGGACAGTGTGGTGGCCATCTTCATGGTTCTCTCCACCTGGGGCCTGATTACATACAGGGTCCAGGCTCTGTAAAACAGAATGCAAGGATTCCCTCTGTCTCTGAATCCTGGATTGTAACTGGAACCGCTTACGTTGTTGGGCTTTGCTCTTTACTCCTTTTGGGGTTACACTACCCAGCTCCCAAACAAATAACTTACAAGATAGCTTATTCTTACTTGTATATGTCCAGCCTTAGTTTGGCTTGCTGCTAGCCAGCTTTTCTTAACTTAAATTATCCCTTCTACCTTTTGCCTTGGGCTTTTTATCTTTTTTATTTTTGTATGCCTTTCTTTGTTCCTTATTCCATGGCTAAACCTGAAGTCCTCTTTCTCTGCTACTTCCTCTTCTCCTCCAGATCTTTCCTTCTATTCTCTCTCTCTGTCTCTGTCTCTGTCTCTCTCTCTCCCTTTCTCTCTCTCCTGCCTTGCTATTGGCCTTTCAGCTTTTATTAGACAAATCAGGTGCTTTAGACAGGCAGGATAACACAGCTTCACAATGTTAATCAAATACAACATAAACAAAAGTAACACTTTGTTGAAACAATATTATACAGCACTCTTGGTTTGGGTGACATCACACTATCAGGCGTGAGTTGGTATCTTTGACTTTCATTACAATTCCCTAGTGATTAGTGACATTGAGCCCTTGCCATTACTTGTTGGCCAGGCCTTCCAGAAAAATGTTCATTCTGGTCCTTTGCCCATGTTAAGAAAAAAATGCATTTTTCATTTTTCACTACTATAGATGAAGCCTTCGAAGATTTATCACTTGTAACTATGTTCTCCTTGCGTCTTATTTATTTTGCAGATTGTGTCCTCTGTTACACAGGGATGTGTCAGCCAAGGCAACCTCACAGGTCAGTATTGCTTTGGGTAGCTGTGTTTTTATCATATTTGGGAATTATTGGTAAGATCAACAGCAAGGAGCCTTTTCCATTATGTTTTCTGTTATGGGTTTAGTTTTCAATCTCATGTTAAAGTCTTGAATGTATAATTATATCTTATACATAGTGTCAGGGTAAATTTCCCTCATGTGTATGGAGATACCCAGTTTTTCCAACATCATTGGTGGAAGAAATCCTTTCCAGCTGTGTATTTTTGACACCTTTGTCCAATATCAATTAACAATACACGTGTCAGGAGTATTTTAAGCTATTTTTTCATGGGCCAATGTATTTATTTTCCAGTATTAAACTAGTCTAAAAACTATAGCCCTATATTATAGTATTAAAGAAAAAGTATGATGTCTTTATCTTCTTTATGATCAAATTGCTTTATGATTTGAGGAGGTCTTTCTTGGATCTATAACAAATTCATTATTTTTTCTATTTCTATAAACAGTGGCATTTAAAGTTTTAATAGGAATTACACTGAATCTGAAGACCACTTTACCTAGTACAGACATTAAAACATTATTAATTTTTTCAGTCTATGGTCACAACACATCTCTCCATATACTTATCTTCAATTTTTTTCAATAATGTTCTAAAATGTATGTATATGCTTAAGTGTTTTTTATTTCATGCTACTTACAAATACTGTTTTAATGCATTTTAACTACTTTCATTCCTGATCTTCAAATTCCTACCTCAAATACTCTCTCTCTCTCTCTCTCTCTCTCTCTCTCTCTGCTGGAGAGTGGTATGTAGGCTTCCTGCTATTTGCCAAAGCCTTTGCTGTGAGCCTAAAGTTTAACTGTCTGTCTTTAAGCATGCACAGAAGGGTATTCCTTTGATTATTCCCAATTTTTCTTTAAAACTCTGTTGTGCTTTTACAAGCTGAGGCTGGAAAAACAGACACATTTCTTCTCTGTGATGAACCAAGGTCCAGTGCTGTCCTTAAGAGCACATCTCTATTTTCCTAACATCTTATTTCAAAGAAATGCTTAATGTGTGTATGGAATGAATGCCCGGAAAATATTTGTTGATTGCTGCACTGTGCCTAAAAATCAGCTGGACGCAGCTTCTCCCAGCCTGCCAATTCTCAGAGACGGCTGAGTGCCTGGCCTTCCTCCACGATCCTTAGCTAAGGATTTTTTTTTTCCTTAGAGAAATGTGTTCGTAGAGAATCTATAAACTTAACAACAAGCCACAGACTCAGAGCTCAAACTGGAAATCTTCAATGGGTCCCGGAATCATTGTATTCTTACACTGAGTGGAACTGGCATTTTAATTTTAAATAAATGCACCATGGCAACCCATAAAATTTCATAGTGCTTAAGAGACTTAGTCACAATTCATAAAACTAATGAAAACAAACTAAATCTCATGCCCTTAAGATTTTCATCTGTATTATTCTAGACCTTACTTTTCTTCTCAAAAATAAATAAATAAAATGAAGTCATAGTTAATGGTCAGGTTTATACTGGTATAAGTGTTAAACTCAAGGACATCAAGAACACTTTTTTTGTTTGTTTGTCTTGTTTTTTGTTTGTTTTTTCTTAAGAAGGAAGCTTTTTAGAGGCTAAGGGTAGAGCTTAGTCACTACATGTCTTCCAGTGCAAGGACCTTAGCTTGATCCCCAGAACCTATAATTAAAATGTTAGATGTGGCAGTGCATTCTTGTAATCCTGTACTGGAGACCTGGAGACAGCTGGATACTTGGAGTCCAATAGCATGCCAGACTGTCTAAATCCATGAGATCTAGAGCAATGAGAAATCTTGTCTAAAACACAATGTGGATGGAATATAATTAGTATGCTCAAGGTTGACCTCCACATGCACCTGCACATGAGTATATATACCTATACTCATGCATGAAAAAAATAAAAAGAGGAGGAATGTTTCAGCACTTCGTGATCCTTATTGGAGTCAAGCTCAGAGATCAGCTTCACTTCATATCATTAACTAGACTAATGTAGACTCATAGCAGTTCTAACTGTAAGGAGCTAACAGTATTTTCCATAGCAAAATGCCATGAGAGTCATTCGAAGTTCCAAAGGGAAAAACAAATTACTAAAAGATCCATGGTTGCTACTGCTTTTGTTTGTTTAAACCAACTCAAAGACAATAGAAACCACTGGAATTAGGGTCCCAGAAAGAGACCTTTCATCAATAGGCTCAAGTTTAAATAAAGAACAAAATTCTATATGACATTACAAACCCTGGTAGTTCGACATTTGTGGTTTTCTCGCTTCATGCCTGAGCATCCTCATTATGGACCCAAGTCCATGTCCTATGATCTGACTCATTTCCATACTTCCATTCCCTCTGCATCCCATGTTCCTGTTTCTGTGGGCCCACATCCTGTCTGCTGGGCTTTACAAACACCAACTCACCCTATTAACCAATGTGGAAGAGCTCCCTCAAGTACAGGTTCCTGAGCAGCTCCAGGATTGGAGGCATTAGAGGGCATCTAACCCATTGCTTATGCAGTGAGTACTGGATAAGTACACATCTTTCTCTCTCAGCAAACTATGAGGCAGACCCATGTGTTTTTCACACTTGTGCCTGGAATAGTGCACAGGATAGTGCCACAGCTGGATAAAAACTAAATGAATGAATGAAAGGAGCACGTCAATTAAGCTGATGAATTAAGTCCTAGACAAAGAAAAACAATTCTCTTTGAGCGGGATCCCAGCATGTAAGTGCTCATCTATAAACTGGTTCAATGGAGAAACATACTATGTTTTTCCCCCACATCCGTCCAATATGGAAGAATGCATCCCACCACGCCAGTCCTGCCATATTGCTAGAAATGGGTCTGTGGATAAACCCTTCCCACCTGATGAAAAATTTTGGTTCAAACCTTGAAATAAATATAATTCAAGTGTCACCCAATTTTAGACAACTATGTGCAATTCCTATTTTCCAATATCTTAAATAATTTCATTTTATTTTTTCCAGTGATTTCCTTTCTAGAACATTCTATTGGCTTCTCAATATAAACTCCATCATAGCTGAATAGTCAAGATTGATTTCTGTATAGAATGCCCTATTTTTATTCTTAAAGCTTTGAATTATCTTCAGTCTTTAAGATTCATTTGATTTTAATTTCCATTGTATCAAATTCAGGAGATTGGTCAGTCAGTCCATTTTACATGAACAAATATAAAACAATGGTTACTTCTACAGCTACAATGATGGCCATTATTGTAATGGTCACTATTGAGACTATGGGGCCTGGATAAATGGTGCCAGCCTGAGTCATCTTGACATTCTATTGCCTGCTTATCTGGCTATCATCTGTGATGACTTGACAGGGCTTTAAATGGGATCTTCCACAAACCAAATACATCTTTTCCTAAACAGCCTTGAACTTTTATTGACAGCTATTTGTATGTCATGTTCCTGAGCATGCATGCTGTACAGTGACCTGTGCTTTCTTTCTCCATCAAAATATGTCTAAAGGTCCTGAAGACTGTGCTTTTGCTGTCCCTGGATGAGGTTACCTGGCAACCTAAGTTTAGTTTCCAAGCACACACTCCTGCTCATCTCACCCGGCCCTCACATATTGTCTACACGGCTTCCATGTATTTGTCTCATGCTGCTTTCTCATTAGGAGACCTTTGCTGCTGAAATAACTTGATCACGGCTGAAGGGTTGAGTCGTCACACTTTAACGGTATAGGTACTTCATTCTCTTCACCTTTGACACAGTGCTAACATTTATATTGCTAAATATTTAATACTGAATCCTGATCCTTTTTATATCACTGTGTTCTGAGTTCATAGGATATAATACCTCTGGTTTAGACTATTGCACTTACTTTTTTCCTTCACTTGTCTCTAGACCCGTGATTTTCTCTAATTCATTACATAGCACACTAATTTTATTGTTATTCCATTTTACCCCAAGATACCTTGCAGTTCTTCCCTGTGTAATGAACAGGAAAAAGCCCCTTTGTCTGCTCAGGCACATACACGTTTTCAGGACACTCATTCTCTCACCTCCACTGCCCACTACTTCCCCAGCCAGGCCTTCCTGTGCTGGCTATTTCTTGAATGTAGCTCTTTTGTTCTTTACACACTCTCTTTTCCCACCCTCCTGGGCAAATTCCCTAGAAAAAGATGACACAGGACAGAGTGAATAGGGTTCTTAATAGGACTTGAAGACCTGAGTGCCCAGATGGTGCCACGCTGAACAAATAACATGATGCCTTGACCCTTCATTTCTTCACCCCAAAGAGTGTAGGAACCTTGTCACTAATCACTCTGAAGATAAATCCTAAGCATATAAGTAGTAACGTGATTGAAGTATACAGCAGGCATCAACCATCCTTGGGGACTTACTGCCTCCCTCAGAAAACACAAGCTCAGTCGAGATGAGTCTGAGGTGGGGCAGAGGTCACTCCACAGCTGACAACCCATAATATGAGCACGTCGTTATTAAGGACAGCATAGCTCCGAATCTATTCAATTTGCTTCCCCTTGAGAGAAATTGGGACAACCATCATCTCATTACGCAGTGGCTAACTTCTACTTGGAGAAATTTAAATACGTGTTTCAACTTCTTAGCGACTAATCCTATTGGTGATTTTTTATAATTAAAAAAATATTGGTTTAGCTAAACTGATGTGTTTCTAGCCTTTGTTCTCTTTATGCTTTGCCCAGATCAAGGAGTCAAATCTGGTCCCCTGAAAACTGGACGCCACTCAGGAAAGAACACAGAGGTCTCAGCTATTGCAATGTTACAAACCCCCCCCCACAAGGGGATGTGGTGATATATTGTATATTTAATAAAATCAGTCTGGAATATCAGAGGACAGAATCATCCACAGCCAAGCTATAAAGATCGGAAGTGGTGACCCACACCCTTAATCCCATCACTTGGGAGACAGAGATCCTTGAGGATCTCTTTGAGTTCAAAACCTAACAAGCCAAGCATGCCTTTAGTTCCAGCACTTGGGATGCAGAGGAAGGAGGATCTCTGTGAGTCAATATATCACCACAAGGGGATCTTAGCAGTGCATGGGTTAATTCAGTTAGCTACTTTGCTTCTTTGATTTGTTAACTTTTAAGATGATTGTATTTTGAGACAGACTCTTGCATACCCCAGGTTGCCCCAGAACTCTGTGTAGCTCAGGATGATCCTTTATCCTCCAAGTACTGGAATTTACAGTCTTATATGCCTCATCCTACTTTGTACATCAACTCTAACTGGTGTACCAGAGGTGGGTCTGCATGGAAGCCTTCTCTTTTATTAACACATCCTTAAGGAAAAAGGGATAATTTTGGGGTGGGGGCATGTAACCATACTTGGAATATGGAGCCCAAGATAGCCAATAAAGAACCCAAGTCAGCCTCTACCTGAGAAAACTTCAGAGTTAGGTACATCAGGCTATTTCCTATAGAAGTTTCTGGACTATGTTGATTTCCTGCTGTATTCCTAGCAAGTCAAGATTAGTAGATGCTCAGCAAATATTTGATGACTGAATAAATATACCAAAAAAAGGTCTAGAAATTCAGATTTTATTCTATTTACTGCACATATAAGTATGTATGGTAAACAAGTAAAAAATGTAACTACGGTTTATATCTATATGACAAAATTTTAGTGTGTACACAACACACGCATACATATGAATGCTGTTTAGAGAAACAACAGACTAGAAGAAAGAAGTCGGCATTTATCCAAACTGCCGCAGAGCACTGCAAAGAGCAGACCTGAACTTCACCCTAAGTGGATGCTTTTATGAAGTTAGAATACACTGCCCAAAGTACTGCACTTGGCCCTGCAGGAAACAGATTTAGAGGGCCTGTCTCCCTTTGAAGGTCTATGGACCTCCATTGGAGACTGCCATCTCTGTAACTGGATCAATGGTGTTCCCATATCTCTAAAGACACGGGGATAGAGAGAAGAGGCTTGGGGTTGTTGAGTCGTCCCTGTGTTGCCACCACACCACACCTAAACTTTCTTTCAAATGTAGTTCTGCAGGACAGTAGTCTACAGTTAACTGAAATATAAGTATATCTGTGTTTACCAGTATGGTAAACTGGTAACATGGTTACCAGTTACCAGAGATCAACTATGCACAACTTTTTTTACTAATTGCTCCTTTGTTCTAGGATTTTAGCCACAGACACAGTGATGACTATTTTTTTTTTCATTTAAATGCAGGGTAACAAATGAAAAAAATATTCAATTATCCAACAATATGTTTTTAGTGATTTTGACAATTCTGTGCATGATTATGGAACACACAGACCTGAACATTTTGCTATTTTTCACAATACAGGAAATAGGCTGTTTACTTACCCATTTATTCACATTCTGCCACTGAACATTTAGTGTCTACTGGCTTGAAGCTGAAGTACTAGGCAATAATAAATGACAGCAGTGAATATACTTCTACCTCAGACAGACCACAGTCTCACAGGGAACCAGACATCACACAGGAGATTATGGTACAGGGGGCTAAGCACAGGATAGAGGCCAGGCCTTCTGCTGCAGGAACATGCAGGCGCCACTACATATGGCCTATAGTTAAGGGGTGGGCAATAAAAGAATTTCTCCAGGAAGCTAAATTTTCAGACTTGAAATTCAAACTAAACTAAATTCGGGAAGAAGTAGAGGGATAGTATAGGTGGTGGACTGTAAGTGTAGAAGCCAGGAGAAAAGTATGCCCCCCTTGGGAAATGGGACATTCTGAGCTGAACAGAGAGCATTTCTCAAAGGGTTTGAAAGTCAGTCCTTGGATCCCACTCCCCCTAGAGGAACACCTGACTCAGTCTTGAGGTTGCCTGGAGAAAACTGGGTCTGTCAGAAGTGGAGGCTGAACTAAGCAATATTGGGACCTTGGGACCATGGGACTGCCTGCTGCCTGCCCAGGGAGGGGATGGGGAGATGTGGAGAAGAGAGAATGACCTGATGTGGTGGGAGGGGGAAGGGACCTTGAATAAGGATATACGAGGATAGAAAGTGTGACTTCTTTGTTCATAATAATAAAATAAAATAAAAAAAGAAAGGGAAACACCAAGAATTGTGTAAACATATGAAGTAAAATTTGTTTCATCCCCCGTATAAAAGCAACCACTATTAAGAGTTTAGTTTTAGGTATGCCATGTTTTGTTGATATCCATGAGAGACTACCCTTTTATAATACAAATGTAGGAAGAGTGAATTGAGAGCAGAGAGGAGGTGGGGGAGGAGGACTGGGAGGGGAGGAGGGAGTGGAAACTGTGTTTTGAATGTAAAACAAGTAAATAAATACTTTAATTTTTTAAAATTATGTATTTATTTATTATGTATACAGTGTACAGAAGGTACTAGATCTCATTATAGATAGTTGTGAGCTACCACGTGGTTGCTGGGAACTGAACTCAGGCCCTCTGGAAGAACAGTCAGTGCTCTTAACCTCTGAGCCCTCTCTCCAGCCCCTCTTTAATTTAAAAACAAAAAAAGAAAGTCAGTCATTCACATGCACTCTAAGTGGGATATGCAGGCCTCTACTCCTTCCTGGGTCCACAGCAGACAAGACTAATCAATCACAGCTTCTCAAGGAACTTAAATACAGCCTCAGATCACTTCTTAGCAGGGCACTCTAGGAAGTGAATCCTAACCCATCAGGATGTGAGACAAACTCCATTTCCCATCTGTGTTGCAGATGGTGGGATGCCCAGAAGGGCTGTCAGCAAAGAAGTGGTGGTAAATAGATCTGTCATTCTAGAAGATTCCTATGGTGGATTTGCAGATAGTGAGACTCAGATGGGGTCAAAATAAGAATTAAAAGATACTTTTATACATTGCACAAAAGCCATTATAATACACAAACTCTTCTCACAGTCTATTTAGAACAGAATTGGAAATAAAGAGCTCTGGAGCCCACAACAAGATCAGAGCTGCCAAGGTGTGGCCCAATAATTAATACGAATTCTAAATAGAGAGCTTCCCCCATTTCCCCGTCTCAGATTTTCCTTTTTCAGGGTTTCCATATCTCAGCCAGCATTGCTCATAGAGGGAAAAACTACTGATGTGTATTTAGTAAGAAAACTATCTCTTGATGAATACTACCTCGCTCAGGACAGATCATTATATTAGGAACAGTTGCTGTTTTTCCACTTAAACGTAGAGATCTAGAAACTTCCATGAAGAAAGTTCCACAATCACCTAGAATGTGGTCTAATCTGCCATTGCAACGAGAACACCCTATGACTTTCAAAATACCATTAAGTGGTGTGTGGGTGAGTTTATATGGATACAGATGTATGTTTATATTGTATTATGTACATACATATGTGTGTTTTGTGGTGTACATGTATGCTTCTGTATTTGTGTGTATATGTTTTCCTTGCTAACATCAATCACAGTTACTAAAAACTTTGATCTAGTGTAGCATGTCCATATAATGACTGCACTTGTGTAGTCCCAGGAGAAAGGCTTTTTCCAGGTGGGAGGAGGCAGGAGAGACATCAGCACTGTGTGGGGGCTCTCCTCTAATGGACCAATACTAACCTTTCTCCCTGTTTCCCCAGAGGCCCGTGGAGGAAGGCAGGAGGGCATTTTCCCTGGTTGTTTGATTTTGTTGCTGTTGTTATTTTTGGTCTTGATGGCTTCTGCTTTGATGAGATCTCTTTAAAAACAAGCCAGCTTAGCTGTTTAAAAAAAAAAAAAAAACTTGCTTTCAATGGTAAATTGGCATTTATCAACTTGCAGGCCTTATGGAATCTTTTAAATAAAAAGAAAATAGTACTAAATTTAGATGAGATCTGTTTAAGATGCTTCTCAAAACTATAAGTGCAAAAATAAACTTCAGGTGTTCTCTGGGTTGCTTGATATGTCTCCCTACATTGTAAGGGAAATAGACTAATTTCTAAAATAGCAAACCTGCCAATCTGGGATTAACATTTCCTCCACAGGTTTGTGTCTGTCTAAGGTGGAGATGTCTATAGAAATGGTAGGTTCATCAATGGATTGCACATCCCCTCTAGGGCACAAGTCCATTCGGTGGTGGGTCTAGCATAGACTGGCAAGTATTAGCAGACACTGTTCATCTTGTCACTTAAGCATCCTGGTTTCTTTCATCTCATTCATGTGTCACCTGCCAGTGAGTGATGGTCCTATGATGAAGGCCTCTTGGCAATAGAATCTTATTTATTTCTCTGCCTGTATGCAAGGAAAGCACTTATAGTGGTTTCTGCTTATGCCTATATAGTTTCTGCCTATGTTTTACTAAAATTTCTTATAGTTTTTCCCAATATTTAAACAGACCTCAGGTTAACACCAGGGTTTTCCCAACTTCATTGACTTTGGCAGCAGTCACGCTGATAGGAAGTTACTGGTTTGGTAGCTTAACAGTCTAGCATCCTGTATTTTTTCCTTGTATATCTGACCGTCTCCTTTCTCAGTGGTACCCAGAGATCACTCCTGATCACCACACCACCTGTGTGTGATCTCCTTAAGTGATGGGCACTGTTTTCTCAGTAAACTCTGCTGGCCCCCATCTCTTGAGGTTCTCTCAATGAGTCCTCTGCTCTTCTGTGAATATCCATTATTCCTCATTATAAACATGGAGGTGATAAATATTATGTTCTATTTTTTTTATATTTTAAACCCTAGATTTATGGGTTTTATTTTTATTAATTACATCTTCTTGCTTTTAGTCATCTATTTAATGGGTTTTGTTTCATCACATTGTGTTTTTAAAGTTAATGGAAAAATTCTATGCTACAGTTCTTTTTCTTAGCAATGATTTATTTAGACTCTCAAATCCTGGGGAACATTTTTATCACCATTAAATTCTTTACTGTTGGGTTATATCCCTCCATTCTTCAAGCATTATTTTTATTCCCAGTGATAACGGCTGGTCCTATATGACATTGTAGTTTGATGGCTCTGTTTTCAGATGATTTTGATGGCCAATCTTCACTAGAAGTTGTTGATATTTTCTTTATATCACAATGAAATCACAGTCCATCTGTATGGAAGATCTATGGGTACAGAGCATGCTATATAGTCCATCTGTACAGAGGATCTACAGGTACCTATGGGAAATGTTATTTGCTATGTAGATAGGGTCTAGACAAGCTTACCGACTATTTTATTTTTATCACAGTTAAACTGTACTTATAATTTTACTTACATTTTTCTTTTGATTTCATTTTTATCCTTGATACAACTTGTACTTAACAAAATTAGTCAAAGCCTCAGCTGTTGGTGAGTTTGTTGAGAGGCTGTGGTTTCACGTTCATGAATGTTCCCACTCTAGTTTGCTGTGTAGATAAAGCTGAGCCTGGGATGATCTAAGCATTCATCTCTGTCATAACTAATGCTCTTTAATTTGTATTGTCTTGTTCAGTATGATGTTGTAACTTCTACCTTTGTTTGTTGTATTTTCCTAGTGTAGCATTTCACATTTTTTTCTAAGTTTTTCTGGGTAGTTTCATTCCTTTCCTTCTAATTCAGTAAAGAGCCAAGTGCAGCTGGCTCTTTTTATAGACAAAGCCTAACAATGTATTCCTGTCCCTAGAGGTCGCTATATAGACCAGGCTGATCTTGAACTCACAGACATATCCTTACCTCTGCCTCTGAGTGTTGAGTATTACAGTCATGTATCACCACATCTAGCTGAAAAGTCTTTTAATAGATGTGTATCACCACATCTGGCTGAAAGGTCTTTTAATAGACAAGCTAAATCTCTTGTTTATTTACTTATAATATTTATTTAGCCTATAATATTAATTCACATTATGATTATGTTCACAACCACAATTTTTTACAATATGCTCTGTTTTGCTTGCTGTTATTGCTGTTCTAATATTTGGAAAGATATTTGTTCTCAATTACATTTTACTGAATTAAAAAAATATCCTTAATTGCCTCTTTGCTTTAGACATCGTGTTGTCTAGAGGCAACAATATGTTGCTACACACTTCCTTGTCCTTCAGCATTTAGTGCAAAAGAGGGCAATTAATACTTCTCATATTAGTCTGGGAACTATTAACTAATCTGAAACTTTTACTATTCCATTTGTCAAATGAAGTTTTGACACTCACCTACTGCACACAAAGCAAGGTAAAATCTCACACCACCTGCCTGCTCTGTGCGCCTCTCTCCCTCTGTTGGTGGCACATGATTATTTCTGTCTTTTCAGAGAATATAAAAACGTACATAGGGTTTTTAGGCCTCCCTCCTAGAACTTCCCCTTAGCTCTTCCCTTCGAGGGCAAATGCATTTCATGTTCACCGCTAGTCATTTTCCCTAAAGCCTTGGATTGGTGTCACCTGGGCTGGCCACAGCTCACGTTCCAATAGACTTACCAGAGCAAACTGTGTCAACTTTTTTGGGTAACCTTATAAATGAAAACTGACTTACCCAGATACAAAGTCTTTGGATGCCTCTTTTTCTCCAAAGGCTTCCTTCTTCCCTACGTTTCTCCACATCTCATACCCAATGCCAACCAACCTTAATCTATGGGGGTATCCATCATAGTCCATAATGAACAGAAAGCTATTTGTGCATCTTCAAAGGCTGAAAAGCTCAATATCAAGGTATCAGTGTGCAATGGGACTTTCTTGTTCTGTTATAATATGGCAGATGGCTTCATTCAGCAAGAGGGCAAGAAAAGGATGAGAAACAGGCAAGTGGATCTGAATCCATTCTGAATAAGGGCCCATGCTCATGATAAGAAAATGACTTCCAGTTTTCATATATATTACATACACACACACACACACACACACACACACATACACTTTTTGATTTTTTGAGACAGGGTTTCTCTGTGTAACAGTCCTGGCTGTCCTAAAACTCTCATGCTGGCCTTGAACTCACAAGAGATTTATCTGCCTCTGCCAACTAAGTTCTGAGATTAAAGGCATGAGCCACCACTGCCCGGCTGCTTATAATTTTGTGATTCAGTAGTCTGAGCTACTTATATATTCTGCATATTACCATTGTGTGATACAGTCAGAAAGTATTTTCTTCCAGTGTTCAGACTGCCTGTTCTTCTGGAAAGAAATGTTTTAGTTTAATATCATCTTAGCCATCATTTCTTTTCTCTTGTTTCCTGTGTCTTCAGTGCTCTGTCTAGAAAGTCACAACATGCCCTAATGTCCCCTATGTTATCTTCTAGCCATTTCAGAATTTCAGGTTTTAAATTTATATCTCTGACCCATTTGTGGTTTATTTGTACAATCTGAGTGACAGAGGTCAGTTTCAATCTTCTGCATGATGATAAACAGTTTCCCAGGCACACTTATCTAAGAAGCTAACCTTTCTTCAGTGTTGTTTTTGGATTTTGTTTTGCCAAGACTCAGCTGGCTGAAGATGTGTGTTTTTCTCTGGAATTTCTGTTCTGCTCTCTTGGTCTCCATGTCTGTTGTTGCTAATACCACACTATATTAGTTACTGTGGCTCTGTAGTATATCTTGAAATCATCCACTGTAAGAACTCCAGCTTTGTCAAATTTTTTTTGCCCAGGATTTCTCTTCTATTCATGCTCTTTTGTGCTTCTCTGAGAGTTTTGGGATTGTTATCTAGATATCTGAAGAAACGGCATTGATATTTTGGTTGATTTCACATTAACTTTGCCTGTTACTTTAGATACTACATATTTTACAAATATTATTTCATTGAATCTATAATCATAGGGAGATTTTTCCTGTTTTCTTGGGTCTTCTTTAATTCTTTTTTTCAATGTTTTATAAATTTCATTGTAGGGGTCTTTTACTTCCTTGGTTAAGTTCATTCTTATTTAATAAATGGACAAATGCTCCAAATAGACATTGCTCAAAGGCAGAAATAGAAAATGGTCAATAAATCCATGGAACAAAATATTCAATGTCCTTAGGCACAAGGGACATGTAAATCAAAATGGAATGTATTTCACCTTAGTCAGAATGGCTGTTGCAAAAAGAAAAGAAATGGTAAATGCCAGCAATGGAGTGAAGAAAGAAATTGATACACACTTTTGGTGACAACATAAATCATCACAGCCACTGTGAAGAACAACATGGAGATGTCCCTCAAACTAGGAATCAATATGTCATCCTATCTAGAAATTCTACTTCTGGGTATCATTTCAAAGGAAAAGAAATCAGCACACTGAAAAGTTATCTACACATAGATGCTTTCTGTTCATAGTAGCTAAGAAATCTAATCAGTCTGGGTATCTACCAAGAGATGAATGAATTAAAAATTATGCCGCATACAGGTATAAAGTGGGGACAATATTTAACTATAAAGAACAATAAAATTTTGTCACTTACAACAACATTGATGGAAATGCAGGACACTGCATTAAGTGAAATAAGCCAGACACAGAAAGACTATACTACAATGTTCTCTCTCATATGTGGAAGCTACATCAGTAGACAGGAAAAGTAGAATATGGTTCCCGGGGATTGGGAAGGGTGTTTGGAAGTGGAGAGCACTGAAAGACAAGATTGGATTTTATCAGTGCATGCTGTATGTGTGTGGGAAACTATTGACCCCCTCCAACATAAGACAATGATAAAGAGTAGTTCACGTCCATGAATCCTATACTAGCACAGTCACATGACAGAGCTAATTTACTCCTCATAGGTACTACTGCCTCTTAGTTTTTCCAGTGCTGGTAAAATGGCTATACAAATTAGGGAAGTACAAAGTCTGGATCAGCATGCATCTTGATTCTCTTCCTCTCAAGAGCTCCCGTTTCCTGTGACTATCACAGGACCACTACTTTATCTTTAGAATCAGTTAGGTGACGTCAGTGCTAACAGTTTGGTTATCAACACACACAGTCAAATTTTTTATTTTGAGAAAGGTGTTAATTATAACTTAAAGACATCTGTGTGCCAGTGGGTTCATGTGCTTCTTTGTGTGCATTAATCATATAAATGTGTGTCCAATATCAAAGACTCTGCTCTGGATACATGTACATATGAGCAATGGATAATGGGCTCAATTGGCTGTACACGCATGTGCATAAACTATACATAAACACTGTATATATAAACAATATATATGTGTATATATTTATATATATATATATATATATATATATATATATATATATATATATATATATATATATATGTTAGGAGGGAGATGGGGAACCTAGACGGAATTAGAGGAGAGATGTAAGAGTAACAGGAGTGCTGTGCTAACATATGAGCTTAGTTTTTTTCCTAATAACAACACAGGACAAAATCCTAGGGCTTGGATCCTGCCACAGAGTTGACAGAAGATAATGAATGTTAAAGGAGCTGAGCCAGTTTACAAGGCTATGACACAGTATACATAAATACACAGAACGTTATAGTTATTTTTAAATGTTGTCTTTCTCCCCCTCCCCACCCACTTACAAGTGTGGTCTCCTTGTCGACTTATTCTCAATCTTCATATATACTTTTCATCAATCTTCAGACCCTGACAACTTCTGGGTTTTGGCAGTGTGTCCTGATGGAGCACGTTTTTAATGTTTAAGGTTCTAAGAACTCTGATAAGGTCTATGTATTGACATGCATGAAATGGGAGCCCTCCCATGTTTTTTCCAGCACCATGCACAGCATTTAAGCCTTGGAAAGAGAAATGGTATAGTGACTAAGCTACAACTTTGTTGTTCAGGTCACCCACATGGGGACCTTAATGACCTACCACAGAAAACCATGACCCTCCATTAAAGAATAGTTGAATAATACTAATACTAATAAATAATAATAATAATAAAGCACTTGCTGCTTTTTCAGAGAACCCAGGTTTAATTCTTGGAACTATGGTACCTCAGAGTCCTCTATAACTCCAGTCCCAAGATATCTGCCATCCTCTTCTGGCCTCCACAGTTACTAGGCTCCAAGCTGTTCACAGACACTTTTTGAGATGATTTGAATGAGAACGGGTCACATGACCACCTTTATTTACCTGTCTTCCTTTCCTGCCTTACTTTGCCTGTTCACTTCATGTAAAGTTCAGAATTCAATTTGAACATACCTGAGCACAGTATTTTTCAAGCTGTGTGATCTTAAGGGAGTTCAAACTAAAATCATATCAACTCTGTAACAGCGAATAATCAAAGTCAGAAGACTGTAATTGTAAATGTGAAATACAAAATTAACAAGTCTGCCTGGCCTCAATTAACTAAAATGCACAGGTTCATAAAATTAACAAAATAAGTACAGCATCTACATACCACCCAAATGATAAACTATAATGAAATGCATCAAATATACCTGACAAATGACAGACTGGAAGATTCAGGACAAGAAACAGGTATCAATTTTCCCCAAACAGGCTAGTGTGAGTCCTATAAAAATCTCAGTAATGTTATCGTTCAATGTTAGAGCACTTGCCTACTATACATGAGGTTCTTGGTTCCAGTCTCAGTAATGAGAGACATAAGAGGTTCTCAACCTGTAGGTCATGACCCCTTTAGGGGGTTGAATATCCATTTCACAGGGGTGACACATCATATATTCTGCATATCAAACATCTATTTTCCAACTCATAACAGTAGCAAAATTACATTTATGAAATAGAAAACAAAATAATTTTATAGTTGAGGGCCACCACAACTTGAAAAGCTGTATTAAAGGGTCACAACATTAGGAAGGTTAAGAACCAAAAAAACAGAAGAAGGAGGAGAGGAGGGAGGGAGAGAGAGAGAGAGAGAGAGAGAGAGAGAGAGAGAGAGAGAGAGAGAGAATTCAGCAAAGTGCTTGCCAGGTAAACATGAAGAGCTGGATTTGAATCCCCAGAGCATACATGGAAAGCAATGCCATATACATACCTACAGTTCCAGCACTAGGCAAGCAGAGACAGGAGGATGCCCAGGACTGTGCAGTCACTCTGGTAAACTGGTGAGCTTCAAGTTCAGTCAATGACTCTCAAATCTTAAGAAAGAAAAAAGTGGAAAAGTCTCTAAGAAAGCTTTGTGTTGCTGGCCTCTGATCTTTACATGAATGCACACATACACACAATAAATAAATAATGAAAGGGATGAAGAAAGGAGAGAGGGACAGAACAAAGGAAGGAAAAGGAAAATGTACCAAAATTAATATAAAAAGGTGAAAACTTTGAAAGAGTTAAGTCAGATAAATCACTGAATCCACTTTGAATATTCATTGCATTCACTTTGAATAGCCATTATACAGCAGCAATAAAGCTCTGAGAAACCAGTTAATGTCTAGCCAAAGATCAACAAAAGGGTGTGAATCCTAGTCACAGACAGGACAGCCAAGGGCTCAACAAAGATGCACTAGTCACACTGGAGACACAGTGGTCTGTTTAGGGGCTGGTTCTCCTAATAAAGTAATGCACTCAAGTCCCAAAACTTATACAAAATTAATTTGAGTTGACCATACAACTTAAATATAAAATTATAAAAAAGTTTTAGAAAAAAATAACATATTTGGAACCAAAAGTTTAGAATTTCTACACAAGACTCCTTGAGAGGAGGGAAAAAAAATACAGTTAATATTTATCAAAAAATCAAAAGCTTTGCTCCACTCTAAAAAAATGTTAATAAAATTGAAAACAGGTCATGGGCTAGTAAAATAAATTTACAGAATCTAATACTGTGTCTTAACTACAATTACAAAATACTTCTATCTACAATGTACACTCTCATAAGGCCAAAGAGATGTTAAATTGGGAAAGGGGGCTTGCTGCCAAGCCTGAAGATGTGAGTTTGATCTCCAGGATCCACGTGAAAGCAGGAAAGAACTGAGTCCCAGAGAACTGACTGTGACTTCCACATAGCCATAATATGTGTGCCTACACACATACAAAAACACATTATATTCACACACACACACATCCCAAAGGGGGAAAATAGCAGATCATATAGTAAATTATGTCATGGTAAATGGGCTCGGAATGGTACCTTCCCAAGCATGAAGGAATACAAGTCAAGGCTACACTGAGCTATCACCACAACCTTGTGAGAACAGTTAAAATACTACAAGAAACATAACACCAGACTATAGCAAAGATGCCAGGAAAGTAGCCCATGCATTCACAGGATGGATGGTTTGAAATGCAAATGTGCTTGCCATAAGACTCAGCAGACACACTCTCTGCATCTGCCCTCAAATAAATGAAAGTTATAGTCACATAAGCACCTGTGCCTGAATGTTCATCTAGGAGATTCAGCTAACTTCCCAGGTGGTCCAGCATGACCATAATGTGTATTTCATTTCATCCAAAATATAGCTATTCTCCCATCCTAATAAGAGTTCTGACATCATCAGTGTTGCTTGCCCCAAATGGAGGGACTGAATTTGGGACTGAATCAATCTCAAAGATTCCCCAAGGACTGATCATTCCAGATCAAACTCTTACAGATCTAAATGGATGAGTTAGTCCATGAGAAATGGGGGAAGTGACATTTATACAAATGATTTGTAATAAAGTTATTTTTTAAATAAAATGAATCAGACATGAAAAATATAAGGAGAGATGAAATGACACCTGTTCTCAGAAAGCACATCAAATACATTAACATACTACCTTCCAAAATAATCCTATAACTTTTAGTCTAACAGGTACTCTGGGAGTCTTGTTAGAGGCAAGAACATCTAAGAAGTTCCCTTCTCCTTATAGGATAAACAGAAATATAGCAAAGTCTAGGTTTGAGACAGTAGATTTCACTAGGCTGCAGAGTATTACATTGACTGAGTGTCCAAAGGCATGAGACAGAAGCCAAGGATATGCCTTTGCTCCTTCTGGAGGATGCTGTGATTCACCATGTTCTAATTCTGAAAGGGTGAAGGGGATGCTCAAACTTCAACCCAAAATGTATACTTTCTGGAAATAATTCCTGATGACTGAAATGGTGGCTTCATGTACCCAAGGCTCTCCCAATAGTTAAAGCAATGTTGTGTAAAACTTAGAAGAGCCTATACAACTACATCTCTTAATCCTTTAATGCTTCACACAAATTAGAAGACTATGGAGCAGCAAAAGGAAACAGTACTAATATTTCCTGCCTGTTATATGGCTTCATGAACATGTCAATGTGAAAACAAATTTCTCAGTATGTGTGTATGTATGTATGTACATATATATGTATATATATATATATACATATATATATTGAGTCATTTTCTTCAATGCAGAATGAAAAGAAAAATCTCTACAATTTGAGGACGTGGGAATGAAGGAAATTTCCACATCACAGAATTTTAAAAGAAAAAATAATTTAAGAATACTAAATTCCTTTGTACTGCACAGTGGTAATTAACAGAAGCTGCAGCCATGGCATTCCAGAAATGAGATGTTATGTTGGGAAAAACCAACATGTTTGGAAATAGAAAGAGAGGAAAGTTCCACTAGTTGAAGTCACTGTGGGTACTCACCTCAGTCAGGTCTGAGGAGATGTATGTTAAAGACATTACGGTCTTTGCTTCCCTCTGAGCTCTTTTTTTCAGCAAATGAAACTCTGAGTATAAAAGTAGTTGACAAAGTGAAATTACAAAGCAGCTGTCAGAAGGCCCATGTGGGAGACACATTCACCATAGCATGGACGCTCGGAATCTGAGACGCTTTTTTTAATGGATTCAGAGACCTTTGAAAAAAAGAAGGTCTCCTTCTACAGTAATTGAATTTGACACCAATGTTCTTTGGATGCTGGTTCTGTACAGGGTATTTTCCCATCCACATCTAGGCTAAATTGGAGATGGTGACCTCTGATAGACTAGAGCGATCCAGGAAGTAATAGAAACCTCACTTCATAGAAACTGGTGACAGGTTGGGATTAAATGCTGGGCTGCTCAGGAGCAGGCATACTCCTTCTTGGAGGACTGATGGATTTAAGAGGAATGGGGAATTTTTTTTTAAAGAATCCTAAAAATGCTTCTTTTTTTTCTGGCTGGCTGGCTGACTAAATTGAAAATTAGAAATCAAAACCATCTTGCATTTGGGACACATACAAGGTCTGAGATCCAAACGAGGCATTCTAGATTTCCTAGTTCAATGCCATTTTGTAGACTTGTTACAATGGCTAAGCAGAAGTCCTGTGTGGGCTTCAACAGGTTTTCATGCCAAAAAGATGGCCTCTACAGTGCAGCTTCAAGTATACAGACTAAGGAAATGCTTATGTTAAGATACATCAGAAGTGCACTTTTATACAGCCAGTTAAAAGACTCTCATAGAATCATTAATTAAAGCAAATTCCTCAAGCCACATTATGGTGAAAAATGAGATAAAGTTCTACAGATGTAGAGAACACATATGTGTCTACATATATAATACATATATAATACATATATAATACATATATAATACATGTATAGTAAGATTCCAAATTATTAAATCATTATCCCCAGGGCATTGGATTATAGTTTTGACTTTGTATAATCTTTTGCTAATCTGCATGTTTACTACATTGAATATATGCTTATTTCTACCCAGAAAGCTGAAAGACAATGGCTAAAAGATGCAAATACATTTACAATCATTTCAACCATTAAAATTTTTGTTGTACTTACTTGATTATTAATTGCTAACAAGTCAGGCAAAAATTTATTAAAGACATGGTATTTGGATGCCCAGGAAATGAGATCATCATCATCCCTTAGTCTCAGTAGGGGACTGGTTCCTGCGGTCTCCCTAGAGTACCAAAATCTACAGATGATCAAGTTCCTTATACAAGTATATACATATAACATTTGGATATATGCATAGAGTGTTTACAACACTATGTGTAATACCAATGCTATGTAAATAGTTCCTATAATGAATTGCTTTAGGGAATAATGACAAAAGAATACCTCTGTATATACACAGTGCAAATGCAGCCTTATTTCCTAAACACACTGGTTGGCATCTACAGGTCCGAACCTGCAGATATGGGTGGATAATGATTGACATTTCTATGCCCTATCCTCCTGGAAATTCACAGGAGGGAATTTAAAAAGCAAATGGAAAATAGAGAGTGAAATCTTATCTGCCATAAACATGAGAAATTGACACAAACTTATACAGCGGACACAAAAATATATGTAAAATACTGTCAAATTTTATCAAAATAATACACTTTTTATTTCTTAGTCCTATGCTTTAAAAACTAATTAGTTAAATAAGCTTTGTCACAGCCTTACTATCAGAAAGAAAGACTTGGATCTGTGTGAATTAACTCACAGGAATATACTATTTAAGAAAGATATCTAAATGTATATGGTTATGGCTATAGAATAAGAAAATATATACCTGTATACTCCATAGCTACATATTCAAAAAATCAAATATTTGTAGAGTTCCTGGCTTATGATGGACATACAACTTTTAATTATCTAACTATACAATTGTACAAACAAAACAAACATTCAATAGAAATCAGCCTTAATAATTTTGTTATTTTCTAGGTTAAAAGTGTATACTAGACTAGCATTTCATCATTCTGGGCAGCAACAGTGAGCCCCCACTCCCAGCCTGCCCCATAATCATGTTAAACAATAACATTTTATAATATGCTGTGTGACCAGCACTTGTGGGATATCATATTGTATATTGTAATATCCCATCATGTCAACAAAACGCCCATCTGTTAGGTGCATAAGATATTCAATATTTATTACAAAATATACTTTGTGTTAAATGATTTTACCCAACAGTAGGCCAATATGTAGCTTAAGCATGCCAAGCATGTTTGGGAATTACGGAGGTAGTTTTTAAGAAAAGAAAGACATTTTTTAAAGTATATTGTTATGAGGGCTGGGGAGATGATTCAGGGATAAAGTGCATGCTACAATGAATGAGGATTAGAGTTCAGATCAGGCATGGCAGCCCACCTGTCATCCCAGTGCTCTAGAGAGACAGAGGCAGCAGATAAACAGCTAGACTGGCTAAACAGTTAATTCAGTTAGCTCTGGATTCATTGAGATTGACTCTGTCTCAGGAAAGAAAGTACAGAACAATGAAAGAAAATATCCTCCATCTGTCTCTGGCCACAGAGATGTATATGGACTCCACTTAGCACACATACATACCTACACAAATACAAACATGGATATACACACATTCACATACAAAAAGTCCATTGCTATGGATACAAACTAAGATATATATATTTATGTTATTGACAACTATTTATTGCTATAAACTAAGTTTTGATGTTAATTATATTAGGTATACTAAATGCATTATTCAACTTAGGAGATTCTCAGTTTCTAATGAGTATATTGGTATGCAATTCCAAGTTAAGGCTAGGATCTGTATGTGTGTGTGTGTGTGTGTGTGTGTGTGTGTGTGTGTGTGTGTGTGTGTAGAAAGAGTTTATACGAAAATAGAAACTATTCATGCAAAAGCATGAATCCTAACCTTCATAAAATGTGAAGAGTTATTGAAATATAAGGTAGAATAACAAAAATTACTTTTTAAATCATGTATATAAATTCTACTTAGCACTCTAATGGTATAATCAATGACTAGATTTGGTATATCAACAATTCTAAAGCTGGACGTAATATATGAGCCAACTGTGTTCAGACACAGGAAATCTGTGTGACAAAATCGCATCCCAAAGGAAGGAAAACATCATACACTCAACAGGTATTTCACCATTGCTCTGATTTTTGCCTAAGGATATTTTTCTTACACAGACCAAAAAAAGAAGCCATCTTTCTGGACCAAACAGTCAGATGTTAGAGCACCAGAAGGCTGAGCCAGTTGCCATGGTGAGAGCCAAGTTCTTGAGAAAAGCAAGATAACTGAAAGAGAGAATGCAAACTCCCTAGAGTGCTTTGCTAAGGAATCAGTCACCTTCTAAAAGGTCACACAGGGAAGAAAGCTTGCGCATGTTTGTTGTATGAACAAACATTGAAAAATAATGTGTGAGGTCATTCATCATTGGGAAACACTGGAATCCATTCTATCCAAAAGCAAGAGACTCTGCTGAGCACAGTGGCCATTCAATTTAAAATAAGCTACTCTTTATAAAGAATAATAACTCTCCTGATAGGGTCAAAATTACTTGGCATGATTTATGGTCTGCAAAAACAAACAAATGGTCAGACAAAACAAGACAAAAACAAGCAAACTAACACCCAGCATTTGAACTCGGCAATATAACCCATAATCTCTTGTCATACATTATTCCAATATTCTTCATGTGTTCAAAACTTAGTAGAAATGGAAGGGACCACACTGAAATAAAAAATATTGATAATCTTGCTTGAGAATTTGTAGCAGTGTCAGTTAGCTATCATGAAAAGAGATTATTAAAATATGTTCATTATTAAGGTTATAGAAGGAAGGGATTAGGATACAATAAACTGAGTACTGATAATCCAAGAGGGAATATTAAGACAATGGGGAAAGAAAAAAATAAGAAAGTCTTATTTTGAAAAAAAAAAAAAAGAAGAAGAAGAAGGTGGATGGTAGTGGTGTATTTCTTTAATCTCAGCACTTGGAAGGCAGAGGCAGGAGGATCTCTGTGAGCTCAAGAACAGCCTGGTATATAGAATAAGGTCAGGACATACAGGTTTTACACAGAAAAACCCTGTCTCTGAAATTAAAAAAAGGATGACTCAGTAAATTTACACACACACACACACACACACACACACACACACACACACGCACACACACACACATACACAGAGAGAGAGAGAGACAGAGACAGAGAGACAGAGACAGAAATAGACAAACAGACAGAGGGAGAGAGTTCACCAGGTAGCAAAATACAAACAAACAAAAAAACACAAAGAGATACACAATCAAACTTGTACAGGCTACGGATACTGAGGACACTCCTAATGGTACTGAGAGAATAATAGACTATTCTGCCCAAGGGAGCCATGGTACAATGGATAGCCAATATCCACTGGGAATAACAGGCTCCATTATAAAATGCAAAAACATTTGAAAGTTCTAAGGGAAAAATAAACATCATCCTGTAATTTTAAACACAGAGAAAATGAGAGTGAAATAGAGGCATTTTCAGATATTGAAAATTGAATTAAAATTTAGATTTTTCTTTTAATGAGGAAAGCTTCAACCAAAAAATTCTGAAGGGTGTTCTTTAGGCTGGAAGAAAAATGATAGCAGATGGAAACAGAATTAAATACCACAAGGCACGGAGAAGGCTGGAGTTATCAAGTGGGGAAGTGTATGTAAAGGCAGTTTATTTTCCTCCAATATGTCTTAAATCATACAACTCTTTAGAGAAGAGATTAAAACATTGAGAAAATGTGTGATGTAATACTTAAGCAGAGGTATATTTTCAAAGGAAAAGCAATACATGAGGCTATGCAGAATGTCACTCTTACACGGCTATATGTTGGTGAATGATTAAAGTTCTATAACAGAGAATGATCAGCTAAAGATGCTCATTGTAATGTGTCCAAGAACTACTTAGGAAAAAAAAACCTTAAAGATCCAACAGAAGAATGAAAGTAATATAATAATACAAACTATTAATAATGCATAAGAGACCTTATGAAGATAAATAGGAACCAGAGGGATACAAATAGGAAGAGATACAAAAATAGTCATACTAAATCTAGCCATGTCCATAATCATTCTGTATGCTGAGGGCTTAACCACTACTGAGAAAAGACAAAAATTGCTGGTTGACAAATAAAAAATAAAATAGCCATTCACACATATGCTCTTTCAATAAAAGAAAATACATTGGCTTAAGGTTTTCTTTAAATAAAACGTAGATTTATAGGTTGAAATTTGTTTAATGGGGGAAAGGGCCTGCAAAATAATAAGCCTAAGCTGGCGTAGGCACATTAATATCAGACATTACAGGCATCAAAATGAAAGGAACTGCCAGAGATTCAAATTCCCTTTGAAAGGGAATTTCTTGCTGAGAAAAGGATCAACTGTAAGTAGTAAATAATCATAAATGTACCTAAAGCCTAACAATCATCCTTTCAGACATACAAAGAAACATAAGCAAGAATTAAAGGGAAAACAGGCAAACGAAAGAGCGCTATTAGTCGAAGAGCCTTTTTAAGGATTTACTTCACTTGCATTTATGTGTATATGTTGCTGTATGTGTGTGTGTGTGTGTGTGTGTGTGTGTATGTGTATGAGTGTGTGTGGGCATGTATGTGTGTGTGCATGTTTGTGCACGTGTGTGTGCATGCATGTGTGTGTGTGCATGTGTGTGTGCATGTGTGTGAGTGTGCATGTGTGTGTGTGCTTGAGAGCACATGTACAGTATAACAGAAGGCCAGAGAGCGTACACGATCTCTAGGAACTGGAGACCAGTAGCTGTAAAGGGCCTAATGTGAGTGGTGGGATCCAGTGTTTAAGAGCAGAAAGCACTCTTAAACAACTGAGCATCTCTCCAGTCTCTCAGTTGGAAATAACTAAAACTTTTTCTCAGTAACTGATAGACATAATTAGAAAACACAAATTGCTATGAAGAGTTAGTAAAGATACAACTGCACCCTACAACAAGTTCTAATCATTTTCAAAGAGATCATAAATCAAGCAATAACAAAAGAGTTGAAATAAATAACAAAGTATTTACATAGCCTCGTCATTTAGAAGTTAAAAAGTATGCTTCTAAATAATTCAGGCATAACAGTATTTTGAGGGAAGCTAAAAATATTGAAATTGGAGTGTAATTAAAATTCAGTTTGTCAACACATGTAGGATATAAAGAGAAATGTGCAGCTCTGTGAGGTAATATTTTAAAAAGAAAAATTGAAAATCGCTTTCTAGTATAAAGAAGATCAGTGAGGAAAAAAAGAATACAAGTCAATGAAATGGAAAAGAAACTACAGAGCAATCTTAAAAACTCAGAAACTGTTTTTTCAGAGATTAATAAAGTTGATAAATTCTACACAGAAAAAGAAAAGGAGGAACCATGAACTACAAAGAGGCCAATAGAGAAAATTAAGTCCAAAGAGGATTGTTGGAAAGATTAATAAAATGGATAACCTTAGCAAGACTGGAGAATAAGAAAGAAAACACAGGTTGGTGAAGTTGGTGATAGCAAGGGAAATCTCCATCCACTCCCTACCCACCCTCCAAAGCTAGTAAGACGATATATAAATGACTTCATGCCAATAAACGGAAAAATAAAGACTAGCAACTTAAGGCAGAACAATACACATAAGCAAAAACAATAGCAAACAAACAACCTACATGTACTTTATTCATCCAAGAATTTAAAGTTGCTATCAAAATACCACAGAGGAAGTTCCAAGGCTAGTTAGTGTTAACCTTATATAAATTATTAAAGAAGGCAGAAGGACTAAAAACTTTCTCCACTGGTATATGAATCTGACACCAAAACTTGAAGAGAATATTAAGTTAGACAAATTACAGGAAAAGGGAGCCACAGCTCAAGTTTCTTCATTAACATAGTCACAGAAAATTCATCAAAATAGGAAGCTGAATATAATAAATCACATGAAATAGAGTCAAGTATACTCTGTCTTGGAGATGTAAGCTCATTTTAATATTCAAATTGTAATGAACATAACCTGTATTAGTGGAATAAAAAACCTACAGTGTTTGGAGAAAATCAGCATGGGAGAGCTTAGAATATACCTAACTGCAAGATATTGAGTAATAAAAAGTCTGGTGGGGCTGAGGAGATGGCTCTGTGGGTAATGTGCTTTCCTTTGTAATAAAAGGACCAGATTTTGAGAGCTAAAACTTTTGAAAAACAAACAAACAAACAAACAAACTACTGGGCATCCGGGCATGATGGCATAGACAGTGTTGGGGGAGTAGAGACAGGCAGATCCCTGGGACACAAAACCAAATCTATACAGTATGGTCATAGGATAGACAAATAGATAAATCTGAATTGAGACTCTTATATATATGTGATCAACTGCTATTTGATGGAGACATCTAAACTATTCAATGGGGCAAAGAAGACATTTCCACAATTAGAGTTGCAACATCCTCATCTACATGGAAAGAAATTGAGTCCAATCCCTTTCTCATGTAACATAGAAATGTATTCAACATGGGCTCTAGATTTAAGAAAAAGGGTAAAAATTATAAAGATGCTAAAAAATGAAATCAGAAAATTATCTCACAAAAAAAACTAATCAAAAGAATGGGATTTTATCAAATTCATTAATTTGGATAACCAAAGTACAATATTTTTAAAAAAACAAACAAGGGGCCAGTGGGAGGACTTTAGAAGTCAAGCCTGATAATCTGAGTTCCATCCCTGGAATCCACCATTGCAGTAAAACACAGCATACAACTTCCTTTTCCTGTTGGTGGATACTGGGATAGTTTAAAGTTCTGAAGTGCTATGAAGAGGCTTACTATGCCCTGGTATACTGAGAATCTACCCAAAGATCAGTAAGAAATGAAATAAAGAGCCCAAGCCATGAGGCACTTTTTGGGAGAAAAACTGCAGGGGAAAGAAAAACTGAGACAGGGATATGTATATGTCACATCCAAAACATGACTCTGTTGTAATGAGAAATGTCAATGCTGGTTTAGAAAGCTTTCCGGGTTAAGGAATGGAAAAGTAATAAAATACCATATATAATATGACTCACTTTTTAATAACATACTTAATGCTAATTTATAATCCATTATATAATCATACAAATGTATTTTGTTATAGTGTGCTATTTATTTTACACAGTGTTGTTCTGAGATATATTACTTATATGTTTATATAATTATAAGTTGTATAAATGATAAAGTATATTTCATTATATATTAAAATATGCTAATATGATAGAACAAAATAGCGTATTTATTATCATTAATTTGGGGGGTAGACATAGATACAGACTTTCATAAAGGTAATCAAATGATACAACAGATACATATGGGAACCAGGGTAAAGATGAAGAAGTTAGGGTGTGTTTTCACTTTCTCACTTTATGTCTTATATTTTGATATTGTGAAGGATATCCCTATGAAAACCTGAATTAAAATAATAAAAGATACCCTGTTAATTATGGCTCCTTCCAGACACTCATTGGCTGGGTGCATACCAGGTGTACCCAGAGTGCAGGTGTCTGCTGGGTGCAGACTAGGTGTCCCTGGGAGGCAGAGATTGGCAGAAAGCAGATCACCCGGCAAATGCAAGGTCATGGACTGGGGATGTGTAATGGGGCCTGAATGGCAATAAAATTGAAAATTAGTTTAAGTGAGAGAAAGCAGGTGAAGAGAAAAGGCAGGATTTCTGCTAGTATCAGAGGTGAAGGTTTCCATGGGCCTTCACTTCCCTTCACAGAGTCCCCCCATGGCCCAGACAGAGAAGCAGGGTGAGTGTGACCCATAGGGAGCCAGGCTGAGAGGTCCAGATGTCATCTTTTCACAGTGTGGGGTTTCATATAATCCATTTGGTTTGGTGCCTAGGAATTTTAAGTTTATATTTTTTGAAGGAAAAAAAAATGTGCTTGTCTAATTACAGTGCACTCATTCTTTATTTCTAAAGAAAAGGAAGCTTATATGTGAAAAAAAACTAATTAAATCTGAAAGAGAATAAACTTCTTATTTCATTACTTTGGTCCAGGGTTTCTAACCCTGGGTTCCTGGACCAATGTATATAAATGTGATGCATAGATTTTTTTTTCCATTTTTTAATTATTTTCCTTCTTTAAAGATTTTTTCCTTTTATTGAAAATATGTTTTTAGTTTTTGAACAAGTATATATATTGTGTTGAGCATGTCCCCAGCTCTCCCCCATTTCCTACACCCCTGCACCCCTTGCACCCCCTGCACCCCTGCACTCCCTATACTGCTTTATTCTCCCAGACAGTTTGAGTTCTCTATGTCACAAAACACACAATTTCATGTATCTGTATAAGATCCAGGACCCCAAAATGAAATTTGTCTTTTAAAAACTGGTTTAATTCATTTAAATATGATCTTATCTAATTCTAGCCATTTTCCTACAAATAGCATAAATTTATTATTTTGTCTAAGATCTATTTTTATTTTAATTATGTATATGTGATTGCAGATGCCTATGAAGGTCAGAGGCAGCAGATCCCTTGGAGTTAAAGTTACAGCGAATTGTGAGCCATTCAGTGTGGGTGCTAGGAATCTAATGTGGGTATTCTATATGAACAGTACATGCTCTTAACTGCTGAGATATTTCTTCAACCTCAATTTTATTCTTCTTTATGGCTCAAAATAATCACATTATGAATATGTACCACTCATGGAAATATATGCTAGGTAGCTAATAGAACAAACAGTGAGGAGGTGTATTTACTTTTCTATAGCTTGATAAGTCACCATCATCAAGGCAACTTATAAAAGAATATTTAATGGGGCTTATGGCTCCATCTGTAATGGTGGTACAAAGGCATGATGGCAGGAACAGCTAAGAACTCAGATCTGGATCCAAAAACAGGAAGCAGAGAAAGCACATAGGGAATGGCTCCAGTCTTTTGAAACCTCAAAGGCCACTCTCAGGGACACACAACCACCATCAAACACACACCTCCTAATTCTTCCCCAACAGTTCTGCCAAGTAGGGACCAAGCATTCAAACATGAGCCTATGGGAGCCATTCTCATTAAAACTACCACAGGAAATCTGGGTCTTTCTGTGTCTCTCTGTCTGTCTGTCTCTTTCTTTGTGTGTGTGCCTGTCTCTCTGAATCGCCCTGTCTTTTAATTATATATATATATACATATATATATTAGGTATGAATGCTCTGCCTGCATGTATACCTACATGCCAGAAGAGAGTATCATATTCTATTATACATGGTTGTGAACTGCCTAATGGTTGCTAGGAATTGAACTCAGGACCTCTAAAAAAGCAGGAACTGGTCTTAACCACTGAGTCACCTCTCTAACCCCCAACACAGAAAGATTTCTCAAAGAAAAGAAGGGGGAAGAAAAGGAAAGGAAAAAAAGACAAGACTTCCAAATGACTTATCACTACTGCAATACACAGTCTTTATTGTAGCACTGTGCACAGAGCTAAGGGACAGAACTAACCTGTTCTCAGTAGCACAGGAATAGAGAAAGAGAACGTGACAGTGTTACAAGACACTATCACTATCCTTCCCGGACAGGTGTCCTTGGCACAAGCCTGTACATGTCCGTTTGCAAAAGTTCATTAGAACTCAGCTTTCTATCTGCTGGTATGTCCTCCTCTAGGGAAAGGGATGAGGGAGGGTCATAGATCATCTTTACATGATATCCCAGCCACTCCTGTTTCAGGTAGTTTGGGGGATCTTGGTGAGTGGCTAGAGTACAGGGGGTGGTGAGACCTAAGAGAAGTGTTCTAGATCTGCACGGCCACTGAGAAGTCATCATACTCCATGCTGGATGCAAACCTTCTAGTGTGGCTGCTTGAGGGTCATCCATACTTCTACCCATAACCCCTTACCTATGCTTTATAAATAAGTCTAATAAACTCCTTGGTTCCTCATGATGAACTTTAAGTTTGTCATCAGAACCTAGAAAAAGGGTATAGACTTTGCCTAGTCCCCCAGCCCATCAGACAAAAATTTAGAATAGTTACATATTTCTTAATAGTTTTCCCCAAAGAGTGATGCTAACAGATATCCCAATCAAGAACTTACTACCCTAAATATACCCAAGTAAAACTGCTCATATTTCCCCTGTTCCTCAATGAGTAATCTCAGGTGACCTTGTGTGTGACAACACATAACCCCTGTCAACTGTGATCTATGGAGTTCTCTGCCCTTGACATTTCTATGACTCCTCTTGGAATTACTATAACAATGCTCCCAAAGCCACCCTAGCGTCTGGCTCTCTCTCATCACTTCGTTCCAGCATTCTGCTGGGGGCCTGCCTATAGCACAAACTCTGTATATTTACTCCATTATCCCTTTCCTCTGAATCTATGACTCCTACCAATCTATGTCTTGCTAAGTATACATGCAGGCTTGGCCTCTGACCCCCTGCAACACAGCTAAAGTCAAGATAGTCTGTGGCTAGCTTTACCAAAACCTAGGCATCCACAGAGAAGATGGCAGGGGTGTAAAACTGCTTAACTAATTCTTGAAGGCTTTTGTTTCTAAGGTCCTTTAGCTATGGTCCCCAAGTGAGCTCACATGGCTTTGTTCTTCCCTAACCCTTTAGCTTATTATAGGTTGAGTTAGCTCTCATTCTTAATACTTGGAAACAGATGTGTTTTAGATTTCAAAAACTGTTTGCATGTTTGAGAATATCTGCTATATAATATGATATATCCTAGTATGGGATCCAAATCTAAACACAAGTTTCATTTAGGTTTTATAGATTCTCTCAGCCTAAAGATAATTTTATACACTGACTTAAGAACACCTGGGTTTGGGCTGTGACCCACTCTGTGAGGTCAGGCACGGAATTTTCCACTTGTGCTTCTTGTCAGAGATCAAAACATGTCAAGTGGTGGAGCAGCTCAGAGTCTGAAGTTTTGCATTAAGAATGTTCAGTCTGTAGCATATCCCAGGAGACAATTCACCCCTGACAGGCAGAGGCTCCTCAGCCCAGACCCAAGAGTTCTATGTTCAGCAAAATGGAAATGTTCTCACAAAAACCTTTTGAGATCAGTTTTTTTCCAAACTTTATATTACAAGCACATAACAATATTAATGACAGAAGTCATTCTGCTAAGTTTGCACCAAAGAATTCTAGGTCTCATGTATCGCAGAAAACTAGGGTAACTGCTCCTAGAATATGGGCAACAAACTCCAGTTAGCACTTCCAAAGGCAGACACTTTCTAAGACTCCCCAAAATGTAATTATTTTTACTGCCAACAGCTTTAAAGTTCAGATCTTATTCTATCCATAGAAAAACATCTGTGACAGTTTCGTGGTCATTGTTTGTCCAATAGGAAGAGATGGAAATAAGAGCTCCTTTTGTTGGAACTTTCTGTGATGGCATCCAGCTACTCGTTTCTAGTTTATATTATTGACCACACCTCTGTCTCTTTGTTTTCCTTGTCATGTGTGTGCAGAGTTTCCAGGCCACTGCCTAGGTAGATACTTCAGCTTCCTGCTATACCCAGATCATCTGACCAAAACCCAGAAAAACCAGAGCCACTTGCGAGGGGGAAAATATTCTCATCTCCTACGGGGATTGTGCAGAACTATTCCATTTTGCCATACTGAGTCTCAAGAGGTCTTATTGTTGACCAGATACTGCCTTCTATCACCAATGCCCCGAGCCATTTATACTCTCTGATGGTTATTATTGGCTGTCAACTTGACTATATCTGGAATGAACTACAATCCAGAAATGAAGGATCCATATGTAAGAGACTTTTTGCTTGGTTTGAAGTGAGTGAATCTGCTTATAGTCTGAACCTTGGAGGCAGGAAGACACATGACTTTAATTTGGATCTTGAGGTGGGAAGATACACTTTCAATCTAGGCTATACCTTCTGCTGGAAACCTATATATAAGCACATGGAAAAAGAAAGCTTTTGTTCTCTGCCTGCTTGCTCTCATACCTGGATTGAAAGTCTATTCCTTCCTTCTCATAAGAGCCTACTTCTTTAGCATTGCAGCATATGCTGAAGACCAACTGAGACATCCAGCTTTGTAGACTTAGAACTATTAGATTCTTGGACTTTTGCTTCACAGGCAGCTATTGTTAGATTGGCTAACTGCAGTCTGTAAGTCATTACAATAAACCCCAATGTGTGTGTGTGTGTGTGTGTGTGTGTGTGTAGACAGAGAGACAGAGACAGAGAAACAGAGAGAGATTCATTCTATAAGTTCTGCTGCTCTAGAGATCCCTGAAGAATACAAACTCTAAAAGCAATCTCTGCTCAGGACCTCAGACCAACTTGGGACATGTGATCTTTCCCTGGCCTTTGATAAAAAACTGTGTCCCTAAGAAACTTCAGTTTCTTACATCCATTAATTCAATAAATAAAATATATTGGTAGCAACATGCCATAAACTGCTAAGCATGAGAATTAAGATGCTGAACCACATCAATCCCCTGTGACCAGAGGCTTTTTCATCTGAGGAACATCACACATCACCCACCTAACACTGCCCTAGAGTATATAGAAACATGAAGCTGATCACTATTGAAAGCATTAACAAATGGTGTTGTGACATCGCACAGTAATTCCTGCCTTGGTCTCTCATATGACGCTTTGCCCCTTCTTCCTCTGGTCTGCAGTACTACTTTGTTTCCCCGCTGCCTCTTCCTGGCTTGAACTCCACCCAACTCCACACTTCTCCCACATGCCACATGTGCAGAACCTTCTCTCCAAGTATTTGCTAGAACATTCTCCCAGAGAGACTTATCCTGAATCTAGACACTACTAGATTCTATCTGCTTATTTCTCATCATTTTCTTCCATTTTAATCTGCCCAGTCGGGTCTAGTTTGAAGGAAGGAAGTTACCAGATGAGAAGTTTCAATGACTAATCTTAAGAACCTAAAATATCATATAGAAAGAAATGCCCATATAGGAGCAGTCACTTAATACACAAGCTTTCTGAAGAGTGGTTGTATTCCTTTTCTCATCAAAGTAATAGTCACTACTTTGATATTAAATTCATCTAAATGAACAAACAATCATATAAGTTGAAAACAACACTGGTCAGACTTTAATGTAAACCATTTGGTTTTCTATCCCTAGAGTGGTCAAATAGATAATTTCATTCTGTATATTTCTATACATTAAATGGAGCATAGAAATAAAATCCTTGGGTCTAGAATGAGACATAAAATAATGCTAACCCCATATTAAAAATTTCTAATCAAGGGCCAGTTTGCTTGAAAGGAGTATTGCATGAGTATGGGTTCTCTATAGTAACAGCACTTGTAGAATGAATCAACTCTCTCTCTCTCTCTCTCTCTCTCTCTCTCTCTCTCTCTCTCTCTCTCGTGTGTGTGTGTGTGTGTGTGTGTGTGTGTGTGTGTATTTATTGGAATGACTTACAGGCTGCTGTGGCCCAGCTACTCCTACAATGACTGACTTTGAACAGAAAATTCAAGAATCCACTTAGTTACTCAGTCTGAAAAAAAAAAAGGATATCTCAGTTGGTCCTAAGTCAATGCTATAATCCCAGAGCTCTAAAGCCAGTGAAGGAATGAACAGAAAGCAAGAAGCTAAAGCTTCCTTCTTCCATGTCCTTACCTAGGCTTCCAGCAGATAGGTGGGGTTTTACAGATCAAAGGATCTGGATTAAAGATCCTCTACATTTCAAAAGTGTCTTTCTACCTCAAAGACACAGATTAGAGGTGGATCTTCCTACTTCAAGTTAAACAAAAATCTCTCATCAGTGTGCTCTCCATTTGGGAGTTTTAATTAAACTCAGATGTAGTCAAGGAGATAACTAATATTGGCCATTACAGGTATACAGCAGGCCAGGCACTTTTGTGATTATTTTTGTTATGTAAGTTGTAAATGTCTGAAGTCTTTATCAAAAGCAAGGGCATACACAAACTTCCAAAATATATAAATTATCAACTTCACTGACTTAATTTTTTGATTCATTAATAAGTACAAAATATGAGAAAAGACTGATTCACAGAACAAGTTATAAAGACAAAATGAAAGCCATCACTGATAACTTTGATGGAACAATAAAGCCTTGTAGTACTAAATGAAACACTGAGAACTGAAAAGAGGCAAACATTATATGCTAAGATTTCTCAATTTTGCCTTTTTATATGCAGTAGTAACAGCAATCTGTGATCAAATAAACATACAGTAAGTCATTGGAACAAAGTCATTGCAATGCTCTCTGCTAATGCTTCAGAACAAGCTGTCCCAATTTTACCTGTGTAGTGCAGAGCAATCCCCTGCCTCCACTTACATTGATCAAAGTTTTATGAAAGGAGTGTGTGTCATGTTCTATAGAGCCTCCTACCCCTTTCTGCCGTCATTAGTGACTTAGGACATTCATCGGAAGGACCTTCTGCTCTCCATCTATGCATGCCAAAGATTTTTCTCCAGATCATAGGGGAAAGGGGAGGTTTCAACAGGGAAAAGAGGGCTGAGTACCCTATGAAAAGAACCCCTCCAGAAACTTTTAACATAGGAGCTGACATCTATGGAGGTAACAAATTGTCCAGGAAACTGAATTTCTTGAACTTTCAAGTTCAGTACATGGTGATTTTATGAAAGCTAGCTGATGAATTCAACTCCAAATTAAGAAACCCAAGAGAAGTATCTCATTGTGTTCATATATTTCGGAAGAACGTTGGCAAGAATTTCAATGTTCTGTTAGAGTTCTAAATGAGAAAGAAGTCTCTTAGTATGGGACTTGAGTCTACGAAGCTGTAATGACTCACATACTATTAGAGAGTTTTACAAACCTCTGAGTTTATTCTTTTAATAACAACATATACTTTCATTTTATGCAATAATTATTATCTTCCATCTAAATACAATTGAACAATTAAAACATACAATCAAAGCTGTATATGAAGGGTCATATTGCAGGATACTTTAGTCAGTATGACTCATCTACCATGAAGAACTGAGAGTACACTTATGAACCATATAGTGGGGTCTCAGCCTTCATGTAGAAAGACAGGTTCCTCTTGGGAACTCAGAAACTAAAGGATATTTGGGGATCTTGAAGGAAAGTGAATTAATACCATTCTGTGGGAACTGCAGGTAAAATCCAACAGAGCCAAGCATCTTGTGTTTGAAGTCTGCCTCAGAATAGAACAAATGTTATCCGAGTTTTATCCAATATCTGGGAGTTACACATTAGCAGAAAATTTAAAATCCCAAGCCCCTTAAGTTTAATAATTTCTAATGCCATAGGATTCCATGCAATTCCACTGTAATCCAAATGTGTCAATTAATGCTGCTTAGTGCATCTATGAGGGTGTCAGACAACATTAAGACCTGCCTTTATTAGATATAATGTAGAGATAATTTATAAATGAAAAGGAAGTATTAAATAGGTGGCATGGTGGCTCATTCCCGAAACTCCAGCACTGAGAAGGTTGAAGCAGAAGCACTGAGATGAGTTCTAAGCCAGCATGAATAATGTAATTAAATCTTGCCTTAACAAACAGAGGGGGAGAGTTAGGTGGTCTGGCCTACACCTTTAATCTCAGCACGCTAAGGCAGAGGCAGGCAAATCTATGTGAGTTTGAGACCAACCTGGTATACAGGGTGAGTTCCAGAAAAGCCAGTACTGTTTCACAGAGAAACCATGACTCAAAAAAAAAAAAGTAAGGAGAATAGGTATGAAGAATAAAGGAGGGTGGAGAGGAGGGGAGGAATGAAATTATTATTCTTATCTTTCTAAGTCTTATCTAGAGCATGAAATATCAGGATGGAATAATTATCTATGACTCTGTAACTCCAACTACTCACAAACTTAGGAAATCTTACAAATCTCTGAGCACAAATAGCCATTAGTACACAGTAGCAACTGTACTGATGATTTCTTTCCTGCTGCCAAGAAAACAAATGCTCCCCTGTGGGTAAGAGAATCATACCAACCTGTGGAGAAGATGTCATCTCAGAGACTTGTTGCTTTCATCAAGGTGCTCTAGAGAAACGGATCTGAGAGAATGAGTATATATTAAAACGGATTTATTAGATCATATTACATGATATGATCTAGGTAGCTCAACAGTGGCTGCTCTCCTACTGGAAAAGTTGGACTCCCAGTATGCCTAATCTGTGATACTGGGGGGTTCAGAAGTCCTAGTGTGGCACTGAAGGCCTAGAGGGCTCTAGAGAGTTACTTGTCTTCGGGTCATGTTAGAAGGCTAAAGAAGCCTTGCTCTAACAGCAGCTGCCAATCATGGCAGTAACAGGATGCCGACAGAGCAGGTGAACTTAGCAGCACAAAGGGAAGGCAAGCAGAAAAAAGGCGAAAGCTTTTCTTCCTCATGCTTTCTCTACCTGAACTGTCACAGGAGGAAAGGCTGTCCAAACATAGGGTGACTCTTCCCATTTCAACTAAACCAATCAATAAAAACTCTCACAGGGGTGTCCAGTGCTTTTCTATTGATGGATTCCTGATCCAATTGTGTTGAGAGTTGAGATAAACCACTTGAAGTTATGTTATCTGACTGATATTAACCAGATTAGTCTGTGACGAAACATCTTTTTTGTTGCTGTTATCATTGCATATAGATACCTCTCTGCCTCTCCTATATGACTGGAATCACCACCCTTCATCCTATTGGCTTCCTGATTAATGACTTACACAAACTTTCTTTATCCAAAAGAAGAGAGAAAAGAGGGAGGGAGAGAGTAAAGAGGGAGAGAAAGCCTACAAAAGACTGACAAGTTAGACTAGCTGTCTGTTTTCATGAATAAGAAAGTGCAGATTTTACTGGAGTGATATCACTAAAGAGATGCCAGAAAGTAATGTGACCTCAAAGAATGTGCTTAGGGATGGAGAGATGGCTCAGTTCAGTTCCCAGCACCCACAAGTGACTCACCATCTACAACTCCAATTCTAGGGGATCCAACACCCTCTTATTACCTCCACTGGCACCAGGCACACACGATATATAAACATACATACATCTATAAATATATGTATCCAGGCAAAATACTCATAGACATAGGTAAAATATTTTAAATCATTTTTATAAGTTATACTTAGTTCTTATATCATTCCTGACCTAGAGAAAATAAAGATATTCTCAAACACAAAATGATAAGAATATATGACAACAATCAAAGGAAGTATTTCAGTGGAAAGAAAACCAAGAAAGAATTAAATCTGTCATATCCATAGCATTAATATCAAGGTTGGGAGATTTAGAAAGATTCTAATCCATAGAAAAAGGGTTTTCTTCTTATGGAGGATGAAAAACCATAGTAAGTATGGGTTTGGATTTGTTTAAAGATTGTAGTTACTGGTGGCTTTATTTTTTAATTTAGGGTTACTAAAATATTAGAGATATAATTTATGACTTCTAAACTACACAAGGAGAAAAAAGTAAGAAAGACAGACCTATAGATCCCTAATAAAAGAAAAATAAAGAAGCTGGGAAGACAAAACAGTAGACTAGGCAGGCTGTGTGAAAGTGTAGATATGAATATAAAGGCACCAATTATCCTAAAATGCTATAAATAAATTAAATTCATCTAATAAAATAGTGATCACTGGATGGGTTTTAATTTAGCTGCATGGTTGTTTTAAGAGATATTAAAATAAAACATCACAGAGAGATTTAATGTTAGAAAAATATACTGAGGGCAAATATGGAAAGCAATAAAGAGCCAATATAGTAAATTATTACCAGACAAAGTGGAATTTAAGGCAAAGTATTGGAAATAAAGAACTACAGTGCCTGAAAAACAAAGGAAATTATCTAGCAATGAAGTATGAAAATCAACATTGCATGTACCCCCACACACAACCTTAGAACATGCCAAATAAGATGGACTGACTATAAGACAGAATCCAGGCACTTTTTTCAATAGAAATAATAATTGCAATATCAATAAAGCCAAATATTTGAATGACAAAATGAACAAGTGTAGCAGAAAGAAAAAAAAATCTTGGCAGACGGTCTTCTTACTACCAGTCGCAAAGAATAACAAATAACAAAGAACCAATATTCTTGAGACTCCATTCTATGATAACAGTGGGAATTTATAGAAATCAAACAATAAAGATAAGACAATTATATGGGTCTAAATCTCTTGGCCTTAACCCTCCATGAATTATGAAATTTTTTGTAAGTCTACAACAATAGCCACACACACAAAAAAAAAAAAAATCACAAAGTAGGCACAAAGCATTCTTAAAATCACTTTAATGTCAGAGCTGAAATGAGCTGAAGTGTGACTTAATTAGAAAAGGTATGTGCAGGGCGTGTTTTAAAATGTTGAAAATAAATGTATTAAAGTATTAAAGATTCAGTTCATAAACCCAAGGGGAAAAGTAGCAAATTCAAAGATGAGAAAAAAGAAACTAATAGATATGAGCTAAAAATAATAAGGCTGATGGAAAGCTAAAATGAGAGTTTTAACAAACTAATTATATAGACCACAGCTTGATAAAACTGACTGGTGTGGCCTGAGTGTATCCCTCAACATTCAAGTGTTAGAAACACGGTGGAAGTGTGAGCAGGTCTCAAAAATTATGTAAGCAGGAACACGAGAGATGGTCCAGGGGTTAAGAGCACTGGTTGCTCTTAGAAAGGACTCAGATTCAGTTCTCAGCACTCACAGGGTAACTTACATCCATTTATAACTCTATTTACAGGGGGTGTGTTGCCCTCTTCCGACTCTACAGGCACTAGGCACACACACTGTGCACAGGCATACATGAAGACAAACATTCACACAAATAAAATGAAAAATAAATATTTTTTGAAGTTTTACAAGTAATACAGTCTCCACACTCACAAAGGGATTAGTAGTGAAGTGCTGATTATGTAGGAAAGCACACTGAATCATCCCTTGATGATTAGCTGCTGGAGAAGTACTGTGGTACACATAGATGATAAATTCTCTCTCTCTCCCTCCCTCCCTCCCTCCTTTCTCTCCCTCCCCAAGCAAAAATCTCTTCAAGATCCCCTCCATCTTAGAATTCCCAGCCTCTAGAATGGTAAGAAAGATATTTCTGTTCTGTATAAATTGCCACATCAGATATTTTATCTTAGAAACCAAAATAAGCTAAAACACAAATCAAGGGAGAGAAACAGTACATAGAAATCACCATTTTAAAGAAGAATAAAGAGCTGTAACTCTAAGTATGTGTTTAAAGCCTAAGAAAATATGGTCAACATAGTCAATAAATTAGAAAACTTAACCAAAAGCATAGTTGTCTACAAAAATATAAATTGTAGAATTTACTCTGTAGTGGTTCTGTAGTCGTGATAGGTCATAATCTAACACTTATCGTATTTTAGATAAGATGAATTGTAGATAAACCATTATATAAACCTTTCTTTCAAGTATACATTAAAAACACTAATCAATAAACAAATAATCAATAATTTTGTATAATATACCAAACTATGATGAAAAGACTATTTTTCTAAATTTCAAACATCACACAAAAGCAAAGAAAGGAAAATTCTACCTCAATATTATAAAAGTAGATTAAAATCACAAAATATCATCAACTATAGTACAATAAGGTAATAAAAATCTAAATGAAACTATTTTTTTAATTAACCATATGTGGGTAGGACTATTGATGACTTTTCTCCCTCAGGAGTCTGAATGATAATCAGCAGAGAAGATGCTTCCAGATCAGGCAGGACCAGCTTTAATTTTCCAAGTCTTGTGACTCAAGTGTGTGGCATCTTCAGCAACAGAGTCTTGACATCTAGTCATTGTAGTCAGCCAATAGCATTGAAAATAATGTGCTTTGAGGGTGTTTATTTCATTTCTTGACCAATAACATAAAAGTCATTATCCCTACATGGCACAGGACTGTTTGATTACTTATTGTATCAATCAGAGAAGTAGATGGTGATTAATACAGAGACTCACAGCTGGCCAGAGTTCAGAGAAATAGTAACTGTGCAGTACTCCACCCTAAATGAGACATATATGCATACTTCCTCTCCACATAGCTCAGGCAACATTGCAAAAGAGATAATAGAAAGATCATAGGAGCCAGAAACTGGGAAGGAGTGGCTTATAGACACACAGGGCCATTGTACTCATGAACACAAGGCATCTGTATTTGCATGCATAACTCCTACACAAGAACAAGCCAGTTAAGATCCAGCATGGCACACTCACGAAGCCCCATCCCTAAGAGGAGCTTCAGTGGTAGAAGCTGCTGTAGTAGAAAGTCAGTTTTCTTCAGGGAAGTCACTTTTCTGAGGTGTACATGCTCTAATGGATGGCATACACATTTGCATGTAAGGACAGCTGATTGGCCTCCATGGGCTATGTAAAAGAGGACAGCATCAAGTTGGGAGAAGAATGTGGTCAGAGGGTTTTTATAGGAGTTAAAGAGCAAGAGGTGGTGATATGAAAGATACATTTATGTACATATATGAAATTCTTCAATAATGAGTAATAAAAGGTATTTGTAAATAAATACAAAATTAGAATTTATCTAGTAAAGCAAAAATTATTACTACATTCACATATTAAATAATTTAAAAGAAGAAAAGCAATATAATCATCTCAATAAATTAAAATTTAAATGTAATTGAACTCAATGGCTCACTAATAAAAAGGGAATTGTTAAAAAATCCTAATAGAGATTTTTACCAAAAGTCTACAACAATCTTGACAAATATTGAAAAATGACACTTTGGAAAATTCTGTTGTGCTGTTTTTATTACACTTTGAAAAATTCTGTTGTGCTGTTTTTATTGCAAGTGGTACTAGAAACTTATTATTACCAAAAGTTAATAAATCAAAATAAATAAATATGCATATAATGGATCATGAAAATTATAATATATAAAAGTTAAAAATACAAAATATTATTGATAGTAAAAAAAGTTTATCAAAATTATTAGATTTGGGATCATTAAAGTAAAGCATTTATCTACAATAACAAAAGTCATCACTTTAAAGCAATATTCAAAGCCTACAAATCTATTCCAGAGATAACCTGCTCTTGCTGCCTCAAATCACATGGGCTTTTAATCCTTATCATGGGCGAATTTGGCCACGATGTAGTGGATGCATATTTTTTTTCTCCTGAGTCTGTCTTGGAACTAGAAGTCTTTTAATCTCCAGGTTGTCTCTTCCAAATTTGTGGTTATTTTATTTTAGTATTTGTTTAGTTATATGGAATATCTCGTTTGCCTATTAAATTTCCTGGATCTATCTCAAGCTCTTTTCTCTTGATCTCTGTCTCCGTAACTACCTTTGAAGTTAGGTTAATTAAAGCTGTGTGTGATAAATGCTATGATAGAAATATAGACAAATGTACAAACAGGAAAGAGCAAGAAATAAACTCAAATTTGTCAAGAACTTCAAATATGAGAGGGGGCTATCTGTCAGGGTTTGAGATTAAACACTGTTAAGCTTCTTTGTCAACTTCAGTTAAAGAAGAAAGAGAAATTAATCTTGGCACACACTTGACATGAAAACTGACCTTGGCACACATAATATCTATCTTGGGAGGCAGGAGCCACTAAAAATGAGATATCACAGCACAAGTAACTTTTCCTTGACCAAAGAGATACTTAAAAATATTCCCAGTTAAGTTACAGAGGCAACACTCTGTGTTAAATATATCCACCACATCATTTACAAGATCACTGAAGCAAAGAGCATAAAGCCAGAAACACAGGGGCCTACATTTTGTCATCTCTACTGATCATGTCCTTAAAATAATACAACACAACATTTACACAAAATGTAAATAGAGTTGATTGTGAAGTTGCACAAATTCGTTCATCATAAACTAGGGGAAAGGTTATAAAAATCAATTATTCTACCAAGATCCATTGTTTAGCAGTGGAGAGCTGTTTAAAACAATTGTCAAATTGTCAGAAGAGTTATGCTTTGCTTTTACTAAATGACAACAAATCTTCCATTTGTTGACCTTTGTATGATGAAAATCAGCTCCAGGTAGTTTGCTACAAAGGAAAAAAAAAAAGCTTAAGAAAGGAGACAACTTTTTAAAACAGTGATTGAAAAAGTGCCACACTTCAAGACTTGAGCTATGGATTAAACACTTTGAAAACAGATGTTCAGGGAGGCTTTGTCATTATGTAATGTTATTACATTATTACAACTATACCTCTGAGATGTACTGAGGGAATAGCTGAAATTATCGAAGTATACTCTTCTACTGCTTGATACTCATAAACAGGTACTGTTGTCCTGAGTTTGATGATGGGCAGTGTCAATCATCATGGAGTCTAGCCGGGAGAAGCAGAGCAGTCAGCACTATAGTGAAGCCAGCTGCCAAGTGAGTGGAGCACCTAATATAGCTTAAGAATAATGTAGTTTGAGAATAACATAGTTTGAGAATGGAAGCTTCATGAAAGCAAGGAGACCTTCCCTGAAATCTGAATCACTTGAGAAAAGGTATGGAGAAGAAGAAGAAAAAAAGGAGGTGAGAGCATTTTGTGTTGGACATCTACTATGTGTATAGGTGGGAAGGATCTGGGAGGAGATAGGGGGTGACCATAATCAGAATATATTCTATGAGGAATATTTTTTTTCAATTAAAAAGAAAGAAGGAAAATGAGGTGAGAAAAATTTAAGGTCTATCCAACTGTTCCAAGACTACCTGGTTTTAGAAAGACTTTTGTTCTTTGCTTGTAGGTATTTTAGAATCCAATTCTGAAAAATCTCAGTGCTTTACCAACTAGAAACAGATGTAATAAATACCATTCTTTAGGAAAATACCAGTTTCAGGTTTAGATACAGATGTGCCTCCATATAGCCTTCTTACTTACTTGCTAGCCAGAGTAACAAAAGCATACCAGGTATCTTCTAGTAGGAAACAGACACCTGTGAAAAACCAGACACCATCTTCATCTCTCCATCTGAACTTACTCCATGGGATATTCTATCCACAGACTATTACTCTCCCATTTTCTATCTCTCCTTACATGGAGTCTTCATGAAAACAATATGCCTAAGATTAGCATTTGTGTGTAGAAACATGCATGGTGATTTTGGTCTGATCCATGTGCCTGTTCAGCCTTCTAGAAAGTTCTCTTTATTAGTTTTTTCACTGTTCCTATGCAATTGTTCCTTATGTACTACCACTCTTCAGGAACTTGGAAACAGAAGAGAAATTCATTTGACGACTAATTATTGGATTCTTAACCTAACCATTCTCAACCACACATGAGTGCATAAGCCAACAAGGGTGAGGTCTTATTGAATCAACATTCTGATTCCTCAATAGGTCTGAAGTGAGACTGTGATGGTCTTTCTATCAAACCTCAATGTAGCAAGGCCTTAGGCCATATTACTGCCTTCTAAATTCACCCTAATTACCTGAAAGAAGAAAGCCCTTGACCCGTTTAACTTTATACATGATTTTAATCCCAGAATTTATCTATAGCATGTTACAGGCTGAGTTCTATATCTGTAAAATAAATATATTGAGGGACTATCTACCCCTGACAGCTCAGAATGTGACTGGAGAGGATAATAGAACCCTTGAGAAGGGATTAAATTAAAATGAGGCTGTGAGGGTGGGTCTAACTGGTGTCATTTTCAAAGAGAAGATGTAGACATGTGAACAGACAAAAGGTGTGTGTGTGTGTGTGTGTGTGTGTGTGTGTGTGTGCGTGCGCGCGCGCGTGCACACCATAGAAGAAAGGCCATATGAAAACACAAGAAAAGAACTATTTTTGAGCCAAGAAAAAAAAACTCCCTGAAAATCAATAACATCAACTAACAGCATCATTTGAACATCTAGCGTCTAAAACAATAGAAAATAATGTTCTGTTACATAAGTCACCTAGACTATGATGTTTTGTTAAGTTAGTACAAGCAAATTAAGACCCCATGTCAGTAAAATAATTCATATAACTAACTTAGTGTCTATAGCATTTAAGGAGTAATAATAGCAAAGTTAGAAATGTGCACTTTTGGAAAAGCTATCTGATTTACAAAAACTGCTAACAGCATAACATTCAAAAGTTACAGATGGACAGTGCTAAACTGAATTCCACTGACAACATTTTAGACAGAATTGTTAAGCAGGTGGTTGAGGAGCCCTTAGAAGGCAAATTCAGAGCTGTTAAAGAGAAAGCTTGGGTTGGAGCCTCCTTGCTGTCCTAGATAGCTTATATCCAAATGTTTATCAAAGTGAAATAAATTCTCATCTTGCCTAATTCATAACTATATCTAGTCTCCATCTGAACACCAAAACCTGTATCCTAAGTAATAAAGTGTGGCTAGCTGACTAGTAGAGAATCCTAAGTGGAGAGAATAAACACCATGGTCAGTACCAGTCAGGAGGCCAAGAAAGTTTCAATGGCTTAAAAGGAAGAGCCGAACATAATGATATGTCTTACTGACCTTGTTTATGTAAGAATAATTTAATAATAATATATAAATATCCATAATTTTAAATGTATAAACAAAATGCTCAGATTCTATTGACTTCCAAAGTCAATATGAGCACTCAGAATGAGCTATGATAACAAAATATGGCATCCCTATGGATGACAATAACATTAAGAAGCCCTCTTGTTCAATCCTGATCAGATCACATGGGGGAAATAGCCAGAAGGGTACAAGGAAGCAAAGATGGACCAAAACCATGTAGCTTCTTTAGGAACTAATATGATGTCCATAGAAACACACAAAAAATTGGGTACCATTTTCTCCACACAGCCCCTCAATATATATGGAGCTCTCTCCGGGTCACCACACACCATCTCAGACAAACTTGCTACATTTGGGATTCTTTTCCATAGTAGTCTTATTTGAGCAACTCAGTACAATTCGAAGGAATCAAATATTTTTTTGTCTTGGAGAAGTATAGTGTGAAGTTTTTGAGTGGCATGAATGCTTTGTCTGGTAAAAAAAAATTAAGCAAGCATTTGATTTCCAGTATAAACCAGAGCGTTAATATTATAGCCAGTTCATAGCCTCTCTTCTCTCAGCCTAGATTGGTCTTGTAGCTCAAGGCAGAAGAGGGCATAATTTGTTCTAGCACATTCTCTCCTGGCTCATCTCATCAACTTATACCATCCCTACCTGCTTCTGAGCAAGTGAGAAGAAAGGAGGGAAGAAAATCTTCTATGCTGTCGAAATTTCTCTTGGAGCTGTGGATGGATGCTCTCTTATCCTCATAAGAGGATGGGAAGTGGCTGTCTTCTCCCGCTCATAGAAAGGCTCCCAATGTTGATCCAAGTCTACAGCCCACTTAAGTCCTATTGGTCAATCTGACAGGGGTCTCTAAGCTGGACATAATGACTTGGTCAACCTCTCTGCAGATTCTGGTTGGCCTCCTTCACCTCAAGGCTGAGGCTAAGCTTGTATATTATGCCATCCCACCTGGCTATGGATCAGGAGGTGGTGGCCCCAATTCCTTTCTGCAGACAGACTTAGGATAAAACCTCACTGACAGATACATATGCATGAGCTGTACTCTCAATTCTCCTCCACTATCATGCTATGTAGTCTCTGTATGTCTCTGATTTCTGTCTCCTTCAGTCAGGCAATCTCCATGTCTCTTCATTCTCTCTGACTTTAGAGTCTATGGGACAAGATATCTTAGTATGCTGTTTACTTCTCTCAGCCTGGATAGCTCAGGGGATTCTTCAGAAGCCCCAGCCTTGGTAAACCATTCTCATAGTACTTGGAAATGGGCTTGGCAATCTTCCATAGGAAAGAAAATAGAAAAGACAAATCCTTCTCCATGAGGCCATGAATCCCTATATTATCCCAACCAGGTCTCTCTGTGGACTCTTCTGTCCACACAGGCAAAATGGTCTGCTGGAGACAGGTTCTGATAGATGCATTCTGCTCAACCTCTTGCTAATCCACTAAGACTTCGTATTTCTTCCTCATGAGGGTGAAAGCATCTGTCCTGTACCAAATGTTCCCTACACCCTCCTTCATAGTAATACATTGTCATAATGCTTAAAGCACACAGCTGTCCAACCATGACCATTATTTCCCAGACTTCTTTGCAGTAAAGGTTCTAGATTCAAATTAAGATTCAGAAATTTGATTCATTTGCAAAATCAGAAGCCAGACCTGAGAGTAGACCTTTGCTCAGCTGTTGCTGCTGGTCTGCACGGTCATGATCCCTCCAGAGTATGTTTTCTCAGTAATGTTCCAGGTAAGTCTTTACAAGGACATCATCTTTCACCCAGAGAAGCAAGGAAGTTCCTACATTATTAAGTCTTGATTCCTTTTTAGCTTTTCTAGCTAAGTCTTCCCTTGTTTGCTTCGGTTTCTTCTCACAAACAAGTAAAAACATCCAGGAAGCCCTGTCAAGGTCTACCATTATCTTCTTGAAATCTCTCTCAAGTAGATACTACTTGAAGTAGTAGTGTAGAATGTACTTGGAGGAGATTTCAAGTAGACCACTGTGTTCACAATGCAATGCATGCTTCCTTTTTTTTTTGCCTCAACACTAACATAGGTAAGGACCTTGACAAAGCTGCTTCCACATACCTAACGCAGTTCACAGTCAGATCTTCCTCATTCTCTTTCATGCCCTGAATGGATCTGGATCTTCAAACTATCATTCTCTCCTTGGTTACCCTTCCTGGACCTGTCTCATTTTTCACTTTCAATACCAAATCCCTTTTGGCAGTATTTTACACAAATACATCAGTGAACTATGGCTGTATAACAAATTATCACAAAACGCCATGGTTTAAAACAACCACCAAATCTCACAGTTTTATTTTTTTTTAAACTTTATTTATTATTTTATTTATTTATTTGCCTTGGTGTTTGCCTGGAACTGGAACTACAGACAGTTGTTAGCTGCCATGTGGGTGCTGGGAATCGAACCCGGGTCCTCTGGAAGAGCAGACGGTGCTCTTAACCGCTGAGCCATCTCTCTCACAGTTTTATTGTGTCGGAAATTAGGACACTACAGCTCCCTCTGGTTCAGTTTCATTATGCCCATAAGGATGGAAATTACCTCAAGGCAAGTCTGATTTCAAGAACTGGCAAAGAGAACATAAGATATCTTAAAATACCGTTTAGTGGCAAAGAAGTGTTTAGGAGCACATAGTTCTTTTAAGATGAAGGCAACATAATATCTTAGCCATTTTGTGGTGCCATAACAGAGTACTACAAGCAGGGTAATTTACAAACAAATGATATGTATTTGGCTAATGGTTCAGGAGGGCTGAGAGGTCTGAGGGCATGATGCCAACATCTAGCAAGAGCCTTCATGCCACATTATAATATAGCAGAAGGACAAGGAAGACAAAGGAGAAAGGAAATCTGGCCAGCTCACTTTTACAGCATCAGTCTCCTGGTAACTAACTCAATTCCCACTGTGGCACCATTGATGAGGGCAGAGCTCCCCAGGACTCGGTCAACTCTTTAAGGCCCCACTTGCTAATATCATCACAATGGCAATTAAATTTTAATATGAGTGCTAGAGGGTGCAATCAATCCATCACAACAGTAAATCACAAAGAAATTGAATGGCTACCCAATGAATGAAATCAATAGCCGTAGACACATACAAATATAAATAGACAATGGAGTAAATGAATAAACAAGAGAAAAGAGCAACCTTCCTTACATAATTGATTGATAAACATAAACAGTCTAATTGATGAACATAAAAGAAGCCACCGGGGACCTGCCTGAGGAACATGTAGCCTGGGAACGCCTTCCCACCCCACCTCTGTTCCTACGCCTATTCAGATTGATGCATCTCCAAACACTTGTCAGAAAAACTCCTGTTTGCAATAGATGGTGATAAATACAGAAAACTACAACTGACCAAAATATAGAGAATACAGAACTATGGAATGCTTGGCCCTAAATAGGACATCTATGGCATGTGCCTCCTCCCAAGGCTCAGGGATCTTAGTGTTAGATGGTGCAGAAAGACTGTAAGAGAGGTTGTGGGTGACAAGAAAACTGTCTCCCAGACATGGCAGAGCAATTGCACATATGTATTTCCAGTTCTGGAGCAGCATACATAAAACCTTTGCAAGCTCAAGCTGGATCAAATCCCAGCAGGGAAAGGTGAAGTGGGCACAAAGGCCCCTCCTGCTATCAGGAGCTACTGGAAACTGTTAACCTCTGGAGGAGTGACAGAGAGTCAATTTTCATTAACAGGTTAGCCCCTGATAGGTCAACATTCTCCTATGGAAAGCCACACATCTAAGAATATATGGGCAAAATATGTTGGACTGATAATAATAAGACACAAAGTTAAGTGGGTAAGGAAATGGGAGCTGATCTGGGAGGAGTTGGAGAAAGGGAATGTACATGATCAAAACACATTGTATGAAATTCCCAGAAGTCAATTTAGAGAAAAGAGGGGGTGGAAAAGAAGGGGTGTAGACAAAGAACAAAAAACAGTTTTGTGTGACAATCACATAATAAAACTAAATTCTCTGCATGTCAACACAAGTTATAGAGTTAATTTAAACAGGTAAATACATTTACTCTTTTAACTTCTGGAATTTAGAAAATAAATATAAAGGGAATCAGGAGTTCGGGAAGCTCACTGAAGATAGAAAGGAAATATTCTTTGCTGCAAGCCAAGACTCATCAATAGTGCTAAATGAGTAGGCCAGTTATCAAAAGAGGCAGGACATGGCTATTCCTGCAACAGAGTCAGGCTGACCAGCCCACAGGAAGCTGAGCGTGCATCACTGCATCTTCTACAGCACCTTGGCAGCATAGCCACAGAGGAGCATCAGTTGCTTTCCTTGTGAATGCTTCCTCCTTGGTGCAGCATCAAGAAAATGTATCAACAGCACCCAAGAAAAGACCTAAATCCATGTTTTGAGTCTGCTTTCTATTGAATATGTGCCACTGTTGTAGCATTCTAAGCCAAAAAAAAAAAAAAAAGCCATAAAAAGCCCTGTGTATCTCATGTCTGTATCCTTTGGCAAATCCTTTGCTATTCTTGACCTAGTGACCTGCTTCTAACTGTTAAATGAGAGGAAAGAATTACTACCTTGCTTCTCCTAGGGAGAAAATTACCAAATGTCACTTAAAGTCAGGGGCCAAGGTTCATGTCATCTGATACAATATGAATACTGACATGATAAGATGTCAGGGGCATAGCCTTTCTGTGGTACCCTTCCTCAGCACCTATAACATCAGCATGTGGTACATCCTGTGTATTAAATAGGTCCTAGATGCTCCTTTAGCTAATGGGGAGGTTGAATTTTTAGTAGGTAAAGGGAGGGGGAGGAGAAAGTTTGGTCATTAGAATCATATTCTGAAGGGGGTATTGAGATCCAATCCAACCCCATTCAACTAGATTCCTCCTCCTCCTCCACCCCCTCCTTCCCCTCCTCCTCTTCTCTTTCCTTCTTCCTCTTCTTCCTTCTTCCTTTCTTCTTCTCTCTCCTATATCTCTGTCTCCTCCTCCCTCTGTCCCTCCCCCTCCCTCCTCCCGAGTTTCTTGGCTGCTACGAAGTGAGCAGCATTGCTTCCTACACACTTCCACCATGATGTACTGCCTCACCAGAGCCCCAAAGGCAACAGAACAAGGCTAAAACCCTGAAACCAGGAGCCAGCATGAATCTCTTCCTTCAAGCTGATTTTTTTCAGTCACGTTACCATAACAACAGGAAGCTAGCACAGCATATTTTTGATTTAAAAAAAGGAAAACAGATGAATTCAGATTAAGAGACATTGTAGAGAATTCCTCAATATGCTTTTAGCCAAGAAAGACAAGGAAAGAGAAACGGTCACATACTGGAGGAAGCTGGGTTGGCATGATGACCAAAAGCATTATGGGATCCTATGGTAGAAAAAAAGCACACTGATGGAAAACCTAAACAATCCAAATGAGGTCAGCAGTTGAAATGGCAGCACTGTGGCATTGCTAACCTCTTAATTTTGATAAGGACACTGTACAATGATGGTAACATCAGGTGATGCATTATGGGAATATCCTGTACTTAGTAACTCTTCTGTAATCTAAAATCATTTCATGTGTTAAAAGAAAAATGTTAAGATTGAAGATGACTTACTGGTGGTGCAGCTGCAGGGACCTACAAAGGAAGAACTGAAATCACCAAAGGAAGTGAGAGATGGACATAGGCAACTGAGGCTGCTTTATTACCACTCTAGAGTGTCCTCTGCATCTCACAGGCTGATTAATCCTAAGTGACAGCACTGGCCTGGGACTGTGCCATGCTTTCATAATCTGTCACTCATGCATTCTTGGGTGTGCTGTGGCACCTCCCTTTGGTGGTCTAGGGCAGGAAGTAAGAGTGCCTTTTACTCAGACTGAGCCTGGGTCCCACTGCTCCTCTGTAGAACACAGTCAGCATCATCTCTGGTCACAAAAGTCCAGTGATTTATGTTCAGCCACATCATTGGTACTTTTGCTGTGCATGCTGTTAACCACTTATACAGATGTATCAGAAAAACAGGTCATTTACTCAACCTAGCCTACTTTTCTTCAGATGAGCTCTCCTGTATCCCAAACTCACTATATAGCTGAGACTAGCCTTGAACTCCTGATCCTCCTGCCTTCACATACCAAGTGCTGGGATCACAACTGTGCAGTATCGCACCTAGTTCACATAATGTTGGAACCCAAACTTAACATTATGAATGCTAGGCAAGCATTCTACCAATGGAGCCACATCTCCAGCCCCAAATTACAATTTTACAATATATTTTATAGATATACATTTTCTATCTTTTATATTCAGTATGAAATTCATTCACATTCATCTAAAGTACAAAAAGCAAAGAACTTGGAGTATTAATTGTATGATCTGTCTACAGCAGTGCCTTTGTTTTAATTAAATGTTGATATGTTACATCACCCAGACGGAAAATATAGCCCAGAGTGTAGAATACACACATACTCACCATAAAAACAACCATATTGTAACACCAAAATTTATTTATAAAATTGGTCAAGGAAATTGAATTTAACATATGCTGTTATCATACGAGAACGTTTAATGAAATCACACTTTGTATTTATATAGCACCTTTCTTCCAAGGAGCAAAAATACGGTTTGGATATTCTTACTCATTCTCACACCATACTTGACAGGTGGGTAAGTAGCAACATTCATGCTGAGTTTGAATCACTAGAAAGCCAAGATGTGCATGAGGAGAACAAGGCACATGGGAAGCCAGAGACTCAAAACTTTCCAACCTGGTACCCACTTGGGTTCTACATAGAATTCTTTCTGAAATTTTAACAGCTGGTTTGAGCATTGCTGAAAAGAAAACAGGAAAAGCAGACAGATAAAACAGGTTTGGACCGACCCACTCAGGAAGCTGCTGATAGCAAACTCAGACTATACACTATCCCCTGCAGTGTCCAAACTTTGATCAACTTAACTCTACACAGCTGCTCAGGTGTGAGTTCAGGAGTCCTAAGGAAGCCACATTGTTGGTAAGGTACTTACATCAGTTGATGTAAAGATGCCTTTGCTCATGAGTCATTGCATATTGGATGCATTCAGGGCAAAGCAGTTACCAATACAGGAGAAATAATTTGAGTAGTGCAGAAATTCTTGCATAAAGGAGGACTTTAAAGAGGTAGGGAAGTGGCATGGTGAAGTGTTAGGACACTTTCAAAGCTATTCCAATGAATTAAATAATCTCTTTGAAAATTATAGAGTTTTCTTGGAGCCTGAAAGTTTATTTTCAATAAGGAAATGACGTAAAAATGAATTTCACATGTATAGATTGTCTTTCAAAAGGTTCTGATGTATTGCCTCCTCTGTACTTCATGGCATCCAAATTGTACTGTCCACCTTCTTTTTTCTTTGTTAGATAACACACATCTGAAAACATTTTTCAGATCCATCCTTGTATGGTGTGGGATTATGTTCCAGTACACTGTAAATATTTGTTCCTCATACTGGTTTAATAAAATGCTGATTGGCCAGAAGGCAGACAGGAAGTATGGATGGGGTTACCAGACTAAGAAAACTCTAGGAAGACAAAAAGTCAGGAGAGATGCCAGCAGATGCAGAGGACAGGAGACTAGGATGCTGCTCTGAGAAAAGGTACTAAGCCACTTGGCTAATCATGGGTGTAGCGGGAAATCAGGAACTATATATGTGAACGATCGCGTCAGAGGACTGGAGACGAGCGGAGCGTGGTTAACTGTAAAGGATTCCGGAAGTAGACCTTCGAGGGAGAGGACCAGGACAGGAAGCCGTCATTCTCTCGCGAGAGTTCCCGACTGGGTGCGCAGTTTGGTCCAGCTGCGTGGGAGTTCAGACGTACGGTGTGTGGATGAGGAATTTTCCTTAGAAAGGCTCTGGTGCACTGCAACCTTATCCTTTCATTTTCTCTTAAAACCGGCTCTGTTTTGTAAGTGATTTTCACAAAATAAACCCCATTTAAAACATATCTCACGGCGGGTTTTTACCGCGATACATGGGTTAGTTTAAGAGTTAAGAGTTAGCAAGTTATATGCCTGAGCCATAGGCTGATCAGCATATAATTAATATAAGCCTTTGTGTGATTATTTGGGGCTAAGTAGCAATGGGGCTGCGAGCAGGTCCAAACCTCGTGGCTAGACCAGAAAGGCCCAAACAGAAACTTCTTATTATACTCATATTTAATCAATAGCAAATCTCAGGAGAGAGTTATACAAAAATAACGGACAAGAGTACTCAGGTGGCACCTTTTGAGTTAGAGACAAAAGAAGTATATTATATTTTGATAACAGGCATGGAGATTGTGGAAAAACAAACAAAAATAACCAGTGATACTTCATATTCCTGTGTCCCAGGGGTGTTCATCCTGTAAGACACATTGCCATATCACATATGGGTCTTACTTGACCTACACAGAATCCCTTGTATATAATCCCATTTTATAAACAAAAGAACATTAATATACTTGTCAGAGAGAGGTTAGAGAAACTCACTCACTGTTTGACTTGAAAACAAATATCCAGCCTGGCTTTTGCTTTCTCAATTTGTACAGGTAACTGAGTCTTTTCTACTTTTCATTCTTTTGCCCACATCAAAGAAAACTATAAATGATCATTGTTTTCTTTTTAAGAGAGACAGTAGTGAGGGCACCCTGCAGAGATTAGAAGAGGGTATCACATACACTGAAGCTACAGTTATAAGCATTTATGAGATGCCCAACATGGGTGTGCCTGACGGATTTGCTGGGATCTACATTCTTCATGGTTGAACAGCAAGTGCCTTTAGCCACTGGGTCCTCTCTTCATCCCTATTAACCATCATTCTTAACATTAAAAACTTAGAATCAATTCAAATCTAATCTACAGTAGCACTTTCTAAAGCTTATGTCAGGAAATCCAGCTAGATCACATGGGCTTAAACTGATTCCCACTTCGGTTTCCATCTTTCCCTATTTGACTAATTTAAAAACCTATTAGCCTATGCAACATGAAACTGAAAACATAAAAAAATAAACCCTTTCAAGCATCTAATTTATGTAGATGTCAGTAAATTATAATAATACATCTTTAATTAATTAATATAATTAGGTAGTTATTTAATTAATGCCCCTGGCAGGTAAAGCTTTTAAACTAGAATGTTGGTTGACCCACAAAGGACAGAAAAACATAAAAAAAAGTCCCTGTAGCATCTTTGAACTTTAGGACAATCAGAGGGTCATTTTCTGAGGACACTGACTATCCTAGGTGACATCCCTTCCCAGGACCCACAGCAACAAAATGAGCATAAGAGGCCAAGCTGCAAGGCCATCACCTTGAGAGTAGTCTTTAGCTTCATTAGCTAGTCATCGTGCACTGCATGCTTGGATGTAACTACCATACACCCAGTCTGCTTCAAGCATTAACACTTGTAGAAACCTGAAGATTAAATTCCATTAAGAGGCAGCATCTCCCAAACTGAGTTTAGTTAACCTAGAATGTTAAAAATGGAATTTGAATAGTTGCCTCTTCTTGTTGGCGAGTTCTGCCCTAGTTTTGCTTAGCCAGGCTCTTGGCCTCCAGCCCGGCCATGCTGAGTACACAATAGAGTTTTTCTTGCCACTGGAACCTATCTTAAGGGAGTCTTGTCTTCCTTTAAATGTGAAGATTAGAATTTCTTTCTGCAAGAGTCATTTCAAATCTAAGTGTTGCACTCAATCTAAGTCACCAGGACAACTCTTCTGAGAGTCCATCATTCTCTTCGTCTCTCTTTTCTCTCTCCTGTTGCAAGGACCAAATTCATTTTCTGTCCCCCCTTCTCCAGTCTTCTTAATTCTCATCTTCCATGATATCCATTTACTTCTTTAATCTTCTAATGCTTTTAATTTAACATCTACTATGGCCTAGGCAAATGAGTGCAAGAACGTAAAAATGAGTAAGACATAGTCCTGGTAAGGAAGGGAAGGAAGGAGGAAAGGGGGAAGGAAGGAATAGATGGAGAAAGAGGGAGGAAAAGAGAAGAGGAAGAAGGAAAGAAAGGAAGAAGTGAAGGAAGAAAAGACTCATGCTCTGAAGAGGGGCCTGCTCATTGGAGTATCTACCATGGACAACATGGTTGAAAGTCAAGGATAGTTAGCCCAGGGCATAGAAGACCCTCAAAAAGCAGCCACCCAATGCAAATGAGGGCCTCTCTCTTTTTCTTAACCCTTTAGTCTCAGGTATTTTCAAAACTTTGTTTCACTAGGCTGTTTAAATATCCCCCTCTATGTCAGAAGACCTTGTCAGCATCCACCTCAAGTCACTGTGAAACTTTCCACCAGCAATTGAGACAAACTGGATGATCCATGCCCCAGTACCAAGAACACCAGAGTACAAAAAATTCTCCAATCTATGTTTCCATTTTCTTGATGCGTATATGATTTTGGAAAACTGGATTTTTAAAGATTGCCTTTGCAGTCAGCCAGCATTCCCTTGACCTGTTTGCATCAATTTCCGGTCTATATAATGATGGGAGAAATACAACTCCCCCATTCAATTTCATTCTCTTAGCCCCTGCTGTGATACTCTGAGTGCATCCTCAATGACTGGCCTGTATTTTACCTATTCTGGTTTTGAATTACATTGGCTAACTTCAGAAAAATCATCTTTAGCAAATTGGCCCTGAAAGTAATTGAAGCAGAAGATGCATGCAGTCCCTTGGCAATTGTTTTAGCTGAGCTGTCAATCATGAAATAAACAGTCTAATAAGGGGTCAGATCCATGGGTCTTAAAAGCCTGTTTATCATATATTCAAAACCTTTAATCATTTTATAAGCCTCCACTAAATGCCCTTTGTTATTCTTTTTCTCATCACGGTTCTTTAACAAATCAAAATGCCATCCATTATGCTGTTGCTTTTCTAGAAAATGAATAGAATTGAAAGAAATAATGATACAGAAAGTCTGTGAAAGGGATGACTATGGACCTAGAGAACCTGATTCAAATCCTACTTTACCATTTACTCACTGTGTGATTTATGGCAAGTTCTTTGAGCTGTGGTCCAGGAGGTGACCTCACATATTTCTGAGCATACAAAGGGCAATTGAGAGTCCAATCTGGATGGCCCCAGAAGCATCCCTTCCCTTACCTGTTCCTTCTTGCTAACATCACCTCTCCCACCCTGCTGACCCATACTCCCAGGGTTTTCTGTTGCCCTGGCCTCTCCCAATGTTCTACTCCATACACACTGGCATCATGATGTTGTGGTCCTACATTTGAGTCACAAAGACAGCTTTACTTTTGAGAATCCTCCCATCACTCAGCTAAATTGCAGACCCTTGCATATACCTAAGGGTCTTTACGTTTACTGACACTTCCACATGGGGTCTCTCACTCTCCATGGATCTAAATGAAATTCAAACACTCTCTCAAGTGGGGAAATAATCCCCAGAGCAGCTATCTCAGCAGTGCTGCCCCCATTCACTGGCATATAAGCCAGAGACCAACAGATCACCTTTGACCTACTCATGTCTGCCCCAAGATCCAGCCATCACAAGCCTCTATCTGTCTCCCCAGGAAACACCCTATAGGCCTTATTGCTACATGTCCATATAGCCATGCAGATCCATTGAGTTATGTTTACTAACCCATCACAGCCTGCTCCCTCCCTGACCCATATGTAAATACTATGTTGTCAGCTCCCTGTCAGGCTCTTCCAGTCAAAACAATCCTGAATAGCCTGGCTCTGCCTACCCACCAACAACCATCCCTTCCCTACACTACCTCTCCTTCCTTTCTCTCAGCCATCCATGGGCCTCAGTTTACTTTCCTAGAATAGTATTATGGGAAACACCATTAAGCTACATTAGGCTCTTCTCTGAGACATTCTGACATTGCTAGGGGATTTTCTTTGCTGGCTTTCGCAGCATAAGCTCTAGTATGTTGATGTGGTTCTTTTGGATAGCCTCACATGAGCTTGAAAGACACAGGAAGGCAGGAAAAGGTACTAAAGTATAATTTGCTATCTCCAATTCCAAGGGTGAATCCCCGTAAAACATCAGTACCTTCTACTCCATCTGCAGGGAACTACTTATTAAACTGCTAGCCCCTTTTAAGATCCGCAGGGAGGGAGGCAAATGGTAAGGTTAAAAATCCTAGTTTTCCCATCAACTACTCAGATCTATTTCTGGCTTTACCATTTACGAGATGTGTGACCCTGGGGTTCGTTGAAGCAGTGTTCCCAGTGACCCTTCACCAAAGCAGAGGAGCATGAACAGAAAACTCAAAGAAGACGACAGTCTCATCTCCATCAACAGAACAAAGACCAGTCTACAACCCAAACTAATCATGGTCATAGCAGGTGTAGACTTATAAGAAGACATTATTTTAAAAGAAAAATACTAAATTCTACTGTGTTTTCCAAAGACGTATCTCAGAACAGAGAGCTAGCTGACAGTAAAGCATTTGCTTTGTAAGCATGCAGAACTCAGTTTCATCTCCAGAACCCACATAGTCATGCATGCTGGAAATTCCAGCACTGAGGTGTTGGGGAGTGGTTCATCCCAGAGAGGGAACTTGTCTTAAAAACCAAGGTAGATAGCTACTAGGGTACAACACACACACACACACACACACACAGAGAGAGAGAGAGAGAGAGAGAGAGAGAGAGAGAGAGAGAGAATGATCCCCATCCATTCCAAAGAGACTTCTATCTACTGGATCCCTTTCTTAGAAGCCAAGCCCCTCTGCAGCTGACCAACCCAGGCCAACAGCTGATGCTTTTCTTCCCAGAGAGGCAGAACCTAGGTGGGGAGTGAACAAGACAGGCCTGCTTCTCCTGCAAGCAATCAGCACAGGCCCTCAAGCATGAGATTTAATTGCTTGTTCATTATTTTAGCTTGCAGGGGCTACAAGGAGACGGAACATGCCATCCAACCCAGCCCAGGGAGCTGTCAAATTCAAAAATAACAACAGGACAGGAAAGGAAGGTTCTTCTCCCACCTAACAGATTCAGGTGCCTGGAACTCAATAAAAAGATCCCCATCTAAAGGCAAGGCAGCTCTTCCCTGTCCATTCTGCCCTTTTCAATTCCATCTGGGCAGGGAGGGGAATGCCACAAAGAGACGGGAATTTGAACTCACAGCCCCCGAGTGCAGCCGCATCCCTCTGCTGCTTGATTATATACTTGAAGTGCTCATAAAGTCAATAACTTCCCATGGCTTTCCTGCAAAGCCAAAGATTAAAAACCAGACATTGTCCTTTTGAAGATGAGGAAAGTAGTAAGTGAGCAGGCCGAATCCTCTTTGGGTTTGAAAGCTGCGCAGTTCCGCTTTCAGGTGTCAAAATTGCCTTAAATCTTAAGCTCTGTTGTACCCTGCTGTTACACAGGAATAATAGAACCCGGCTGGCTCTCTCTGACAATTTAAAGATCATTTTTTCCTCTCTAAAAACTTGTTGAAATATATATATTAGCACAGACCTTTTTTTCTTAACATTTTCCATTTTTTATAAAAAGCATATTTTTTTTTAGCTGTCTCTTAAGAGATCGTGGTACCCAAACAACAGCTCTCTCTAAAATAAAGGAAGATGTTGGCCATGCCTTGACTTCCAAGCATGAAGGGTACAGGCAGCACCCCCCCCACACACACACCATTTTATTTCTTCTGCCAGAACAGGTTTGACCTCATCTCTCTAAAGGCAGAAAACTTGAACAAAGGCAGGAGCACTATTTAAAGTGATGAAAGATTCTGAATGAAGACTTGTGCCTTTGATGATGGCTGAAAGAGATGCAGTGCTTAGGAAGTGGATAAAAGTCCAGCGCGACAATCCTTTGCCTTGGATACAACCTTGAAGGTGCACTTTCCCCCAGTGAGCTCAAAAATAAAAAAACAAAAACAACTACAATCCCTGGCGCTCCTGATTTGAAGGTACCTGTGGTTTTCAGAGAGTAGAAATTTACTGAATTCCAAAGGTCCCCAGCAAAGCCTTAGGTGGCATAACAGACCTGGCACCCTGCTACTGGACCAGTGAGCATCCAAGTAGTGGCTGGCGGAACAGTAGGAAGACTGCCTGCCTCACTCCCTGTAAAAAGAAAGAAAAAAAACGTGGGCAGAGATGAACAACCTTGAAAATGTGCTATAGGCAAAATCTAGGAAGAATAGGCCCCTGGAAGATGTTGAGTGGGTCAATGGCTGGCTATTTCTCCCTTCTAGATCCTCATCATCACTTTTCCCTGAGTCTAGTCCTCATGTCCATCTGTCCTAATTATGCTCTCCAAACAAAGCTGAAGAGGCACATTTTCCCCAATACATGGGAGAAAATGCAAGTATCTCAGAGAGTCACGTCAGTTCACTTTTACATATCCACGAGGCCGGGGCATTTTCATCTCTGCTGGATTGACAGCTGTGCATGTTCTCCTTAGTGACATTCCTCTCATGCTTCTGTAGGTGTCTCCAGGTGGGAATTCACTAATAAATCATCATGCCAAAAGTTGGGTCCCTGAATCCTGCAGTGGAGGGGCTGAGGCATACACCAGGAAACATCTACCTACCATCCTCTCTAGCTCCCAGCATGGTGATGGCTTTCCCCCACATTCTGTCTCTAACAATGGACTGTACTGAGCTTTCATTAGGGTGCTCTGACCTGGCTGCAGTCATGTAATGGGTGCTGCTATAACTCTGTCTACACTATGAATTGCTTCAAAAGTCAGGCAGACTCAATGGAGACAGCAATTCTTAATGGAAAGAATGTGTTAGCGTGTTAGGCCACCAGCCTGAATCTTTGAAACTGTGAGTCAGACAACTTAGTACTCAGAGAAGTAAGGTCTCACATCCTTTGGTTCTGGTGAGGTGTTCAGACTCTCCTGAAGGTGGGGGGGGAATTAAATTCCTGGTTCTATCTCTATACATACAAAATCTGCTAGCACCTACTGTGTGCAAGAAATAGTGAGCCCTGAACTATTCTGAATTAAATGCCATAGGTGAATATCAGCACCAGATCGTCTCAACAAAATAAGGTCTGCTCTTTCCCACTGGGTTTTCTGGCAACATCACCAGAGTAGGCTTATGAGTTAGAGGACTAGTACTGAGTTGTCAATCAAAAGTACACATCACCCTACAAGGACTTGCAACACGATCGGACAGTCTTCAAGACACACATGCATTCTCTCTCTCTCTCTCTCTCTCTCTCTCTCTCTCTCTCTCTCTCTCTCCCTCCCCCACCATCCTTACATTTACACACACACACACACACACACACACACACACACACACACACCACTTAATGTTTAAAACAAAGATTCACCTTCAGGCTCTAAGTCTGGAATATAGGATGATGTGGTTGTTGCTTATTTGCACATGGTATCCAAGGTTAAATGGTACAAGTGGTCTGTTCTCTGTCCCTTCACATCAGCCTCACCTCACCTTTTATAGAGAGAATCCAATGTTGAAATCCAAACTCTCTGTATAGTGGCATTTGCAGTGAAGCCTTTGATGCCGTCAGTGAGGAATCAGTGTCTTCGTAAGAAGAAACACAAACAGACAGAGCTTTCTCACAGCTTAGTGGGTTTATATAAAGATGTCTACAAATTGGAAAGGGAGACCTCACCTGATGCCAGATCTATTAACTCCTTGATGTTGGCTGTTAAAACACACAGTGAGAAACGGATGTTTTCTGTTGAACCTACCAAGCTATGGTATTCTGCTCCATCAGCCCAGACAGACTGACGCTTTGCCTCAGCTTTGTCTTTGTCTGTTTCCAGCACCCTAGAAATATCCTTGAATTTACACAACTCTTGTGACATAACCGCAGTTAAGTTCTGGGCCAGCTCTTGATCTTTAAAAGGAGAAAGTTGGACTAAATAGTGTGTAAGAATATTTTTGGCCCCCTCAATCTTTTGATTCTACCATTCCACTAAACTCAAGAAGGTACTCGTGAAACAGGAGAAAAAGAAAAGTTCCCATGCTCTATGGACAGCATGGATGCTGTCCTAACGACCCCAATTCTTACATTTCATGGGTGTTAGAAAGGCCAAATCATCCGTGAAAACAATCAGGTCCAACAAGCACATAAACAAACAGATGCATAACACAGGCATCAATACCCATCTAATGCAGATCCTCCTGCTCCCTCAAAACTATCATCTACTTTGTGAATATCCCCACCTGGTTTACACACAATACTCTAGATATCACAAGACAAGAATGTCACTATGATAGTCTCTGGCACTGCTGCTGCCGAGGAAAAATCTGGCCTCCTCACTTTGGTTTGGACTTTCGACTGTGTTTACAATGTCTGATTTGAAGTCCCCTGGTCTTGGAGGAGCATGGCTGCTTCTTTATCAAACATCACTGTCTTTCTCCTCCAGGTACTACACATCACTGTGTGCCAGCACTATTTGAATTTACATAGATCATAAAGACTGTCTTCAAAATCTTTTATACAATTTTTCCATAAAGAAGAGCAAAGTTCTGTTCTTTTAAAGAAAATGGGTACAACTAGAGATGATCATATTAAGGCCAATGAAATCATCCCAGAAAGACAAATGTTACACATTTTCTCTCATTTTGGGGTCCTGAAATTTATAGCTACATAAAAATCATATAGTCACATGACACATAAAACCCCATAATGACATGAAAGTAGAAGTGAAATTGTCAGGGCACAGAGGGACTAAAGGGGAAGGGAGAGGAAGCAAAGAAGGGTGTCGGGGGAATGTGCTCTAAGCTCATTACATGCTTGCATGACAAAGGCATTGTGCAACCCTGTATAATAATGACTACACAAACTAATCATATTAATTCACCTGCTACAGTGTTTGATTTCTGTTGATAGGGTAAAATACCCTGACAAAAAGCAACTTCTCAGTTTAAAGGGTTTATGTCATCCTACTATTCCAAGGATCAGTCATCGCAAGAAACTCATGGTAGCAAGAGCCTGAGACAGCTGGCCACATCACATTTACAGTCAAGAGCATGAAGACATGAATTCATGCTTGTTTGCTTGTGTCTAGCTTGATTTATCCACTTACACAGTTCAAATCCCTTGCCTAGAGGATAGCACTACTCACACTATTCTTGGCATATTCTTTCTGTCTGGAGGCTATTAGTAAAAGAGGTGCATATATCAATCTGCAAATGTTACTCAAATTGGTTTTCTTTGAAAGAGAAAAACGGCCATTTAATTGCACAATAAGCATCCTATTGTGGTCAGAAAATAATACTACTTCTTGACTCTATCAATTTATTTATAAAGCTAAGTAAGAGAGGGCTATGTACCAAAAACCTAGTTTAAGTATACTTTTTGAAATATTATTGAGTATAAAATTAATCTCTGGATTTCCAAGAAGCCAAGATAAAAAGCAAAATAGATTATTTACATAGCTCTTCACTATTATACATGTAATAAAATATCACAGTGTCTCATCCAACAGTCTATAGCTTATCATCATATGAGGAAATGTATTGATTTCCCAGATCTCTAAATAGTGAACAGCATTGGGAGACTAAGGCCTTCTGGGGCTGTGTCTGGGCAGTGCCCACCACCATACACCCTGGCAAAGTTTTACATCATAAGCAGAAACCTAATTCATTATATTTTTTCTTAAGAAAGGCACAAGGCAAAAACAAAAAAGCATTGCTTAGAAAAGTACTTGGGAGTTCTCTGCTCTGAGCAGTCACTGATTGCCCTGCCTCTGGTGACCTCACTGAGATGACCAGGCAGATGAACTAACTCCCCTCATTGTATCTGTCAGAGCTGGGTCTGCAGATGATCTTTGGTGCTTACCCATTCTTTCTTTCTAGAACATAGACAGGAATCTTTTTTAACTCATCACTCTCTACTCATTTGTCCATGCCCTCATAATGAAAGCTGGCCTGTACCCATATATCCACCTCTCCACCCCACAAAATCAGCTGTTTGGGGCCTATGCTGAAGAAAACTTGAGTACTTCTTGAGTTGAGGTCACTATAGAGACACTGTGGTCAGCATGTGGCAACTCCAAATAGTCAGGACCAGCCTAGGGAGTGGAATCATATGCTAAAGGAGGTTCCAATTGAATGATCTACGACTGTTGTCAAGATTGAAGAAGAGGATACCTGTGCCAACCTTGAGGAGTTTCCTGTGGAGAGGGGGAAGATGGATCAACAATGGGAAACAAAACAAGATGGCAGAAGGGTAAAGACCACAGGGGCTGGTTCAGCTGGTAAAGTATCTGCCTTGCAGGCATGAAGATATGAGTTCACTACCCAAGAATTCATTTAAAAACTGTGAGACTACTGGCATTTGTTTGTAGTTCCAATCACAGGTAAGCAAAGACAGCCAGCACAGTCTAATGTCAAGTCTCTGACCAGTGAGAGGCCCCATCTCAGTAACAAGGGGAAATGGCAGCTTAAAAAGAGCAGCTGAGATTGTTGCACACACACACAACTAAAGAATACAGGATCATCTGAGGGAATAATACTTTCCATGTAGGTTTATTCTTTTCTCTAAATTAAAGGGCCAGTTAGCTAATTCAGAAGTAAAAACATATAGCCAAGCTGAGGATCTGAGATCACTTCCTAGGGCCAACATGGTGTAAGAAGGGACTTCTCAAGCTGTTCTCTGACTTCTGCAGGCACACTGTGGTGTGTGCACATACACAAAAGGATCTATCAGAGAAATATAGAAGTATCAAATACATACATAGATCACTCCTGTTCTAGTCCGGGGCCCTACCTGACCCCCCAGTAAGTGAGAACTATTATGAATTATACTAGTCAGCAGGATTCAAGTCAGTCTTCAGAGAACAGGGAGAATGGGGTTAGCAAATAAAGAGGAGATTTCAGGATGAAATGACAGTATGAGAATCCAGGTAGAAGCATGATCCACATGAGAATTCTCAGGGAGCTGTGAAACTGGATAAGGAAACAATAGATCCAAACCCCAAGATGGCGACCACGGTGCTAATTGAAAGCAGCTACTGGGGGGGTTACAAGGCTGAAGGAGTTGATGAAATGCAAAGATCAGGCTGGTTGTGAGGTGCAGAGTAGATGGAATAAGAACCCTGAGGGCTTAATCTGTAGGTTAGTGAAATTCTGGCTAAAACACACAGTCCAACTCTCCATTTCCAAGCTAATTGGATTTCATGTGGAGTCCTGTTCCTCCACTCCGCTCCTCACTTTCCACACAGTATAGATTTCTTTTCCATGTCTCAAGGGATTTGTAGATATGGATTCCATAAGGATTCTAGTCACTCACCTTCTACTGACTTTTAGCTTAAAACACAGTAGAAAATTATTGACATCATTTTCTTGAAAACCCTTCCCTGCCTGCACGCGTCTGTGTCAATAATTGTCATGTTGGCAATTGGAAAGGGGCCTTTGGCAGCTCGCCTAGGAATGTCAAATAGTCTCCATTAGGTTTGAAAGCTCTGAGTTTCACTAATGGGCTGATACTCTACCTGATATGATTGTACAAAATTACATAATTGATTTCTGGGACACTATGCCACACAAATTTTATAGGTTTCTTTTATTTTGTGCCTCAAAAGGCGAGCATGCTTGTGTTCATTTTCCTTAGTAAGAGGATCTCAAGGCTTGTTCCTGGCTGGTCGAGATTAAACTCTGTGCTTTAAAAGGTCCCACACCTACCCCATTCCTAGGTTGTTATATACATCAGAGTCTGTGTTTTCCACTGGCTTCTACTAGCTAGTAAAGAGGGACCTGAGAGTGCTGAATCTCACCCATGGTATACTGCATGAAGAACATCATGCTCATTGTGAAATAAGAAATGAACATTCCTAAAAAATTTCAGTGTGTTTGAATACATATATATATATATATATACATATACACATATATGTATATATGTGTGTATACATATAATTTTCAATAGTTAAAAAGTACAGTTTGTTGCATATCTTTATTTGTCTAGTACAGATATGTCCTTCTTAAGGTAGCGATGTCTTTCTAAGCTTATGAAATCCAATAGGCAGGGAAATAAACAAAAAATCCCTGGCTTTTGTGTTGACTATTCTCCCCATGCCAGGGCATTCAGAGACCAATAGGGCCCCCATTCAGGCCTGACTGTGTGGTATGGGCCAAAGCAGAAAGAAAAAGCTAATCCAGCCATAGTCAGAGACACTGGAAACTGTCCCCAATACTCAAATAATGGACATAACAAACCTAGTCACTGACCTGAGCACGTATTGCAAATATGTGACTAAAAATATTTAATAGGAAATCTTTGAGCACTATTTGTTCTTTGACCACTTTATGTGAAGAACATATTTATTTATATGCACTCTCAATTCTTCCCCAAAACTTTCCCCAGGCACCTTCAATATACTCTCCTCGCCCTTCACGCCATCTCCTGGTCTTGCTAATAACCCATTCAGTTTAATTAGTTATGGCTGCTGGAACATTGACTGATCTTGTTGACTTGATCTTGTGTAGGTCACCATAGCAGCTGGGAAATCATGCAAGCAATGAACACGCCATGCCTAGGAGGTGGCTGGTCATGGCATTTCCACAACCTTCAGCTCTTACGTTTGTTTCATCCTCTTCCTTCCCTGACATTCCCTGAATTTCATGGGAGTGAGGCTGACACAGGTATCTTCTATGGGGTTGTGTGATTGCATATTGAAGGAAGCTTGCACATAAAGTGAAAAAGGAAGACTATAAAACATCCAAGGCATGTAATGATAAAGAGGAAGAGGAGAAAAAAGGAGGAGGAGACTAGTGAGAGACAAGTGAAGTACATGAAACAAGGGATGAGTGAAACACACTTCAGCTACTAAACTTGCCTCACAAACTGGATGCTAAATGAATTCCCCAAGAATACACATTAAAGGATCCTGATTTTTAGACATAATTCTCAGAATTAAGCTCTTAAGACAACTTCCTCTGCATTTTTGAGAACTGTATTTCTTTCAGAAAGAATGTTTCAAATAGTTAGCAAAAATAGAATTCCAGAAACAGATAATCTCCAAAACATTTGTAAGAAAGAAAGTGATGTGATACATGGTGCACAATTAGGACCTCACATTGAACTTCACCCATGGGGGTGTGCAAGAGTCTATATGATAACATTCAAGCCAGAGTTCTAACCCAGTCTTCACCTAGTTCTGTATATGTGTTCATCCAAACAACTAGGTAATAATTATGGTTTTACTATTTGGTATTGAAATGTTATAGTCTTCTTTGTCTCTTAAATCAAAATAATTTCAAGTTAAATTTATACATTTCTTAACAAAACACTTGAGAGGTAAATTGAAATGTGCATTATTAAGGCAACATTAAGATGGTGTGCTTTTGTTGTTGTTTTCTTAAATCTTTCCATGCTTATTCGAAAGAAACAAACAATGTGTTGTTCTTCTTTCTGAGGATGCTGAATCTGGAAATTCTCTCTATCTGCATCCTTCCTAGGCAGATGGAATCAGATTGAATGAGGCCGAACCATCAGGCAGGGCTGAGGAAAAAACTAAAAGAATCTCTGATAGGGACCCAAGAAACGAACACCATGAGTGACCAGACCTGACCCTCCAGCTATTTCATAGTAGCCATCAATATTTCCTCATATTTTTGCATGATTTGTGTCCTGGACACTAGACACATGTTCTGCTAGAACAGTCTCTCCAGTTCCTTCCATTTTCTGCCCTCCGACTCACTGGGAGCTCTTCTTCCACAGATGCCCCTTTTCCTTAAGCCATTGTACTCTTTCCATGGCTACCTCATTTAAACGCTCTCTCAGATTCCGGCCCCAGCTATGCAGCAGCTCAGTATGTCTGGCTTTGTGTGGGTTCAGATGAAAGTTGGTATTGAACACATTGTGGGTGTCATTGTACCGCCATGGTTACCTTCAATGACCTTGCTGTACAATCAGGCTGGAAAATATTGCTTTATGAATTGCTGCTAAATCATTTAGTGAATGATCTTTAATAATAAGAACAGCAATGGTTGTTGATGGTCACTAGGAGCAAACAAGTAATTTCTGGGCGCTTATTCATATGATTTTTCAAGCTATGCTGTTAATTAAATATTGGTGGGAGGGAAGGGACGTTCATCTTATGACTTATCCAAAACTACATCGAAGTAAATACAAAGAGAATAATTAGAACGCAAATGCGCTAATTCCCAAAGACTTTCTTTCTGAAGCAAAACCTAAATTTCCCCACTTCAAACTAAATTTGTTTTCTGTCAAAACAGGAAACAGGCTCATAATTTCTTTATTCTGAAATATTTGCTGGATTCTCCTCAGAAATGGATTCAAGCTACTGACTTCACCAGCTCTCAAGGAACACACAAGAAGGCCATAACTCTTATTCTCTCTTGAACATAAGCTGGGCCTCCATGATGGAGCCCCCACCAACAGAATTATTCTTCTAAACCTGGCCAGAAAACAGTTCACAAGCTGCCCACACCGTCTATGCCCTTCAGTATCCCCAAGGGTCCAGTGTTCAAATTAGCAGAAAAGAAGATGAAAGTGGCGGTTTTCAACCTTCCTATTGCTGTCACCATCTCATGCGGTTCTTCATGTTGTGGTGATCCCAATCATAAATTATATCCTATGCAGGATATCTGATATATGACTCCTGTGAAAGAGTTGTTCAATCCCACAAGAAGGTCATACCCCACAGGTTGAGAGTGACAGGATTAGAAGGAGCCTAGATTTTCTGAGCAAACTCTTAGAAAAGAACTTCTCAGGCAGCCATCTTACCTGTACCTGACTGAGGGGAGTGAGGAAGCCCACTTTGTGGTTGACTGTGGAGCATTCCTCCTATCCCAGCAAAGACGATGTTCATCCTCACTTAGTCCTCACTTAGGGCTCAGACACTATCTAAAGATTCTAAAGCTCAACTTACTCAAGAGTTTAAACTTAGCAACAACTGAGCCAGGATTTTTTTAATTAATTAAATACCTTACCTGTAGCACATCTGAAAAACTTCTGAGAACAATGAATTTCTTCATACCATTTTATTGCACTTGACCAGTGAGGCAACATCTTAGAAAATCATTTTTAGAATGTCTTCTCTTTGAAAGTCCCTCAAGTTAAAGAAAATAAGATTTGATCAAGAAGGGACCCCCCTGAAAAATCTCCAATGGGAATAGATGACCTAGAAGATGCAACATTTCAGAGCAACTCTGTTGCAATTTCCTTGGATTTCTGCATCCAGAACAGCATCAAGTATATTGGCTGAGATGACCCACATAATACTCCACTAAAGACTTGTCCAAAATCCTAAATTTTCTTTGGGTCTCCATAGGAATACCAGGAACCTCTAGTCATCAGGAAGTAGTCTAGAGAATTAGGCTCACAATCCCCAAAGTGGAGTATGGATGCTTGTCGTTGTTTACAGTGTTGGTTACAAGCTGTTAAACAAACAAACAAACAAACAAAAAAGCTAAACAAAAGAGATTGAATTCAAGGTTCTTTTTTAAAAGAAAATCAAATGGGAAGTGCTGTGGGATATTGCTCTTGTACACTGTAAAGATTTGTTGCTCGTATTGTTTAATAAAATGCTGATTGGCCCGTAGAATGTATAGATGGGGTTAGCAGACCAGGAGAATTCTGGAAAGTATAAGAGTAGAGCCAAGATGCTGGTCAAATGCACAGGGAGAAAGATGAGAATGCTGCTCTGGGAATAGGTACCAAGCTATGTGGCTAAATACAAATAGGAAATATGGGTTAGCTTAAAGTATAAGAGTTAGGTAGCAATATACCTGAGGCATAAACCAACCACCTTATAAGAAAGAGAGAGAGAGACAGAGAGAGAGAGACAGGAGACAGAGATAGAGAAGAAATTCCCTCAAAAGCATAACCTGTGTGGGAGGGCAAACCCTGGGCGTTCTAATGACTCATAGAAGGTGGAAGATGTGGTTCTAGATAACCAATAACAACTCCTACTGGACAGTTAAAATTGCTGCTTCAAGATGCACCTGGAAACAATTAATTCTCACAGTTAACAATTGCAAGAATGTAGACAATGCTGATACACTAATGCAAATGGCACCCTCACTTGTCTCATCTGAGGTCTTCAAGTCCCCCCAAGGGCAAAGCCTATTAACACATGGCAAGAAAAGAATGATTGTCTTGGCTTCTCCATGCTATTTATTACTATATTAAGTGATAACTATGACATCATAGTCAGGAGAACAAAAATTCATACTAGAACATGGCTTAAATTCAGTGATTCTCAACTTGTAGGGGTCAAATGAGCATTCCACAGAGGTCATATATCAGACATACTGCATATCATATATGTACAGTAAGAATTATAACAGTAGTAAAGTTACAGTTATGAAGTAGCAACAAAAAATAATTTTATAGTTGAGGTCACCACATGAAGAACTGTACTAAAGGGTTAACATTAGGATGGGTGAAAATCACTGACTTAGAATATCATACACTCAAATACAAACACACATACACACATTTACAGAGGCGAAATATGCAGATAAGCATTTATCCGGTTAAAATATTTTTAAAGTAAATTTGACAAAATGCAAGGCTGGGATGTGACAGCTCTGTGACAGATTTCTCAAATAAAAGAAAAATAACGATGGAGCCTTTATGTTACTTATGGCACAAAAATAAGTAGGAGGCAGAGAAATATAAAGGCTCAGCTCAAAAGCTTAATGTTCTCATATCTTTAAGTTATTAAGCAAATATGGAGATGTATGGTTTTGTCTCATAATGGGGGAACCAGACACAAATAGAGGAAGCTCTTCCACTAACAAAACTTACAAATAAGGAATGCCATGTTAGGAGACTGGAGACAGTTCAACCTGTAAAACACTTGTTCTGCTAGCAGGGTCTGAATCCTTACCATCCATGTAAAATCAAGGTAGGTATTTTAATCTGTAATCCCAGAGCACAGGAGGCAGAGACAAGGGATCCCTAGAGTAAGCTGGTCTAGTCAAAACATCAAGCCCTAGCTCAGCTAAGAGACCCTTCCTCAATATATAAGACAAAGAACAAAAGAAGAAGATTTCCAAGACTGACCTCTAACCTCCACACATATTCGTACATATGTGTACATTCATACTTACATGTGGGTCCAAACATGTGAACACATATACACACATACATGCATGCCATATACATAAAAATAAGTAAATATAAATAAACTTTAAGGATGACTTCTTAAAGTAGAATATCATACATGTAGTAGACAGCTAAATGGACACAGACTTGATAAATGCATATATTTGCATATTAAGTATGTGTGTATCTATATGTATATGTGTATATATATATGAGATTTCTTATTTAAAGTATGTCCCATGGACTAAAAACAGTGTCCCAAAGAATAATGCAAAGACGTCTTAAGAGATAGCCACTATATAACAACATTAAACAAACATCAGATTTCACCTTGATCTCACTGATTAAGAGATGGCTCAGTGGTTAAGAGCACTTATTGCTCTACCAGAGGACCCTGGCTCAATTCCCAGCACCCACATGGCAGCTCACAGCTGTCTGTAACTCCAAGATCTGGCACCCTCACACCGACATACTTGCAGGCAAAACACCAATGTAATAAGAATAAATAAATTATTTAAGAAAAAAGAAGAATGACTAGATCCTTGACACCCAGTGTTTTATCTGAGGACTATTCATAGAGTAGACAGAGAGAGATCAAGTCGGGGAAACATCATATATCAGAGAAAAATTTTTTCTACATAAGAACACAAAGAGATCAGGCCTCAGTAGAAGAGATGCCTTTTCCAAAATTAGGATGATTCCTAAAACAATACAGAAGTAACTACACACATGTATATAAATAAAACAGGGATCACATGAAAGGGTCATAAAAAAAAGCAACATTCTGTTTCCAAAAGATAAATCTGGAGTTGAAATTTTTTACACTAGCAAATGAAGAACTTTAAAAATATATGGAAAACAGCCAGATCAGATTGACCCATCAGTATAACAGCCCCACTGTGATGGGCAAACAAGTCAAGAAAACAACCTGCTTTTGTTTACATTATATTCCTCTCGTTGGTGGCTTCCTTCTGTTTTTATCAAGGACAGCTTGCTAGATAGTCAAAGGGGTGAGGTTCCAAAGTTGATGCTAGAGAGATCACTTTCTTCCCCATTGGCCTTCCAGTGGGAGGCTAAATTCTACCATGGGAGTTAAGATGACATTTATAGCTGACTCCTCACTCCACCACACTCAAGTTCTTGTGCATACAATCCCTCCAGTCGCTGGGACAGCCAGTTCTTGGGGTCACTGGAAACCATTGTCACTTGAACAATCATATCCATATTTTCAAAGGGAAAAGATGAAATAGCCTACACCACTTAGATCGTAGGGAAGCTCCAGTACCTTGGCCCAAGAACTCTGATTTGAGTGGAGAGGAACCTGCAAATGCAAACAGTGTAATAAACTTGACAAAGCTTCAATGACACCCACCGTTGTGGTGTGCAGTTGTGTCAATGGCACTGTCAGGAACACTTTGAGACAAGCATGTGAGAGAACGGCAAAGAACTGAGAATGCAGTACCACTGTAAAGAGACACTGCTATCCAGCAGTGAACACAGGCAGGCAGGGACGTTTCTAGCTTTCAGTGAAATTTCTCAAAGCCTTATATATACCTTAATTCTCCTAAGTATGCAGAGATCCGTAAGTAGATAAACTGATTTGGAAAGGAGAACAAATAAACACATAGAGAGATGGATTTTCCTAAACCTCACTAAAGAAATCTCTGACTAACCCTTCATCCCATGGCATCTTACTGACTTGGTTCCTGAGTATTTACAAATCTCACATTTCTGCGCTTCTGTCTTAGTCTCCATAGCCTAACCACCAGATCCCTATAAGATCAATTCTGGGGAGCTCCAAGTTCAACCAACTAAACCTTTTGTTAATCATGTTAATCACAGGGTTCTTTTGTCAAGTGTGAATCTAACTCCCTCTCTCTCCCCCTCTGCTCCACCCCCTCATGCACACACACACACACACACACACACACACACACACACACACACATATATGCACTCACACACACACCATTTACAAGCAATTAAACCATAATTTGGAACCAAGGTACACACCTCTGGCACACTGAAGAGTCCCTGTGAACTCTAGAATCCCACACTTCTCTGCTATGGAGCTTCAGTACATGGGTGTTTTCTGTCTTACATTGTTCTTCTTCCCCGGGTCCTCTGCCTTTCTTCCTCTCTGGAAAGTCTCTCCCTCTGGATTATATATGTCTTCTCCATGAAGCTTAAAGTTCATGTCTAGATTACTTCCTCGATTACATATTTTTTAATCAATGTGAAGAGAATTGCTATGTCATTTTCATTTATGTGAATCTTTGATCAAAATGTAACTTGAAGTCAGCAAGAAGGCTCAGAAGATAAAGGCACTTGCTATCATATCTGACGACGTGAGTTCAATTCCCCAAACCCTCACAATTTCACACATGTGCATACACCAAGAAAGGAAGAAGGCAAGAAAGAAAGAATGTGGGAAGGAAAGAAGGAAGAGAGAGCTGTATCTATCTTTGTTTCTATACACAATACTCTTTAGGGAAGAAATTAGAGTTTGATTTTTTTTTTCTCTCAAATGCATCCCATTGCCTAGCAAAGTGACTTATATTAGAGGTGGTTCTCTATAAATATCCATAAAATGTAAGAGACATTATGTACCAACAAGTCACAGACATCTAGTGCAGCTGTTGGGTACATCTCCTAACCCTAGCTTCACTGTTTCTGATTTTGTGTATCATGATGGTCCCCTCTCATTGATCAAATGACATTTAACCAAGTTAGTAATGCCACCTTAAAACAAAGGGAAAAAAGCAGATCTGAACTTTCATCAAAACCTAAAGCGCAAAGGAGTCCCAAGCTGAAGAACCAGACAGAGGAATTTCTTCCAAGATCTGCTGTGCTGTTTGGGTCCCTGGGGATTCTCTGTCAGGCATGGAGACTAAAGCATTGCTTCCAGAACAGCTATGGAGGAATCCAATTTCATAAGGAAGAAGGAAATGTGGAATCATAAACCAGATAGAAGGTTTGCAGAAAACAACATATTCTTGTCAGCCCTGAAGTCATTTATACACAAACAACAAAATACACTCAGTAGGTTGTATTTATATATTTGTGTGTATATACATGTGTATATGTATGTGTACATAACCATGTATACATACATGTGCTATGTCTGTCTGTATGAAAACTGAGAATAGGGATGGGACATAGAAGGAACTGGAGAGAGGAGACTTGGGAGGAAAGAGAAAGTACTATAATTAAATTTTAATTTAAAACTATTAAACAAAAAAGGAGAAGAAAAATACATTTAAAAAATAAAATTAAAAGGAGGACCTGAAATTGGGAATAAGTAGAGAGGTCAGAGAAGTTCAATGAGGAACTGGAACAAGAGTAGAAAGAAATAGAGAATGTTAAAAATTCAATACTAAGACCAGCTGACCAGCTAGATACCCAGAGTCCCACCCCTATAAGGAGCCTCTCCTTGCACAGACAGGGAGGGCCCAAAAAAATGCAAATAGATCCAAGCCTGTCACCTTGCACAAAACTCAAATCCAAGTGGATCAAAGACCTCAACATAAACCCAACCACTTTGAACTTGATAGAAAAGAAAGTGGGAAATACCCTCCAATGCATTGGCACAGGTGACCACTTCCCAAATATAACACCAGTGACATAGACACTAAGATCAGCAATCAATAAGTGGGATCTCCTGAAGCTAAGAAGCTTCTGTAAAGCCAAGGACACTGTCAATAGGACAAAACGACAGCCTACAGAATGGGAAAAGATTTTCATCAACCCTACAAGTGACAGAGGACTGATCTCTAAGATAGATAAAAAAAAAACCTTAAGAATCTAGAGCCCAAAACCTTGAATAACCCAATCAAAAAATGGGGTTCAGATCTAAAAAGGGAATTCTCAGCAGAAGAATTATGAATGGCTGAAAGGCACCTGAAAAAGTGCTCTTCATCTTTAGCCATCAGAGAAATGGAAATCAAAACAACTTTGAGATACCACCTGATACCTGTTAGATTGGCTAAGATAAAAGAGACAGAGGACAGCCTATGCTGGAGAGGATGCGGAGCAAGGGGAACACTCTTCTATTGTTGGTGGGAGTGTAAGCTTGTTCAGCCACTTTGGAATACAATATGGAGGTTTCTCAGAAAATTGAGAATCTATCTCCCCAAGGACCCAGCAATACCACTTCTGGGTATATACCCTAAAGAGGCACATTCACACTCCAAAGGTATTAGCTCAACTATGTTCATAGCAGCATTATTTGTAATAGCAAGAACCTGGAA